>JACMIJ010001765.1:0-11331 GCA_014805365.1 Koerneria luziae
AGATGGGGTAAAAGTACACTCCCATGGAAGTCGGCTCCCTGGATGCGTTGGTATGGTCAGCTGGCATGTATGCGGGGCGTAGTGGTGTAGTGGCAGCAGGCATCCAATGGCACTCATGAAACCCGGGTTTGATCACCGACCACGTCCCCACCCAACCATCCCTCGGGTGATGGGCGATTGGTAGTGACAGTGTCACGAAAAAAAGTCAAATGCAAATATCTTATTTATCCCTCCTCTGGAACAATCAGTTGCTACGCAAGCATACCTCTGCACGGAGTTATCAGATGGTCAGAATGGAGTTCAATTCCCCGCAGGGCATCCGTCCACGCCCGGTATCGGTTTAACTAAAGAGGAAATAAATTCTTAGAAGTTCTGATCACTTCCTCCCCTGTTGTAGCTGATTTAAATAATTCTAATAATAATAATAATAATATTAATATTCTTTCAGAAACTCGGTGTTTTTCGTGCGCTGAACGAGTTGGTTCAAGCCGTCACCGGGTCGCTGGCTGTCTACGGTCTCTGGAGCCGTCGTGCGGAATTCGTGCTGCCCTTTGCCATATTCTTGGTGGGTGTTTTTCATCACGACGTTTTCCCCATCACATACATTTTTCATCATTATTAGGAGCTTTTCCCATCAACAGTTTGTTGTCCGTTGATGTATGGAGTGTCAAAACAATCTCATTTAAGCACCCCCGATATAAGGGGATATGTTCGTATCCGTATTTTTGCTTTGTTTTCATGCGAGATCCTCTTTAGAAGCAGTGGGTATTGGTTCAATTCTTCAAAAGATGCACATTTTTGTGAACTAACAATTAGATATAGATGTGATGGAAAGGTTATCGAGCAAAAATACAAGGAAAGGATGTTCTTTTTGAGAATGCTGGAAACGGCACTGTTTCCTTTCACATGAGGAATGGTACCATTACTTTGGCGGCTCACACGATAATGGAAGTGTGATACGGTTACCTTGCAAGGTCGTCAAGATAGTCGTCGTACAAAGAAAAACACCTACATACTGATTTAATGATACTAGTTTATTCAGTGTACCGAAGAGTTTTTGTTTGTTGTCTCGGAGGAAAATTGTGAGTTCCCAGTGCATTGGTTTCAAATCGGTAGAGATTTGGAGATTGGGGAAGGATAAGATGGCATGGGCTATGAATCAGCGATTCTGGCTTCAGATGTGGAAAACGCTGGTTCGCACCGTCAACGTGGTGCAGTTTGCCGGTGGATTGCTGTCAGGCTATCTGAAGTGGGATTCGGCCGAAGTGGAGAACCAACTCGAATCGGATGCGGACAAGAAGATGGTCATGCAACGAGTCAGGGACCTGCCACTGTACACGAAATGCCTCTGCTTGGGTTGGTTTTCTTCCACTTATTTTATCCAATACAGTTAAAAAGTTTTGCTAAAAGCACAAAAATTTCAAAGTTGAAGGGCTTTAAAAGTCTTGCTGTACGGGAGGAACGCTTTTGGAATATTTTCTAAACATAGGGCATTAAAGTATAAGTGTTAACGTAAATCGAGGAGTCCCTCGACGACAGTCAGTAAGTAACAGAGAGCAGAGAAAGAGGACTTGAATTGTGATGAAAAGAAGAAGCCAATCGTGGGCATGCCACCACTTACATGGGATTCGATTCCAGTGATAATGTTGTGAGAATTGCTGCAAATATGTCTCTTGATGTTTCTTCATTGAAATCGTTAAAATTTTGCAAAGTGAAACACAGGAAGCATTTATTTTGCTTTTTTTCTAAGATCACATGTAATTCAAAAGCGGCCATCCTCCGGGGCTTTCCGGCTCGGGTGTGATACACCAGGTTTAGATTTCTCAAGGTGTTCTGGCACACTGAGTATCCCCGTTATAGAAAATTTTTTGGTGTTGCAAAAGTATAATAGTACGGATCTATGTGTGTGTGTTTTCAGGAATCCTCCTGATCTGCTGCGCTCTGGTCATCGCTTTCTACGCCGGTGTTGCGTACCTCGTCTACGCGTGCTACGCGACACTGGAGCATGAGGCCCGGCACATCCGTGTGGAATGAACGGCAATCGCGAAAAAGCGCACAAATCGTAAGAGCACCTGCTCATGTTTTTTTCTCAGTAAGGCGATGGTTTTTGGTCTGTAAGTCAAATATAGCTTGAAATTGGTTTTTGGCCTGTAAGTCGAATATGGTTTAAAATCGGTGCTAAAAAAACTGCCGCATATTGTAGGTCATCGTGCAAATTCCGATTTGTGCGTTTATATGATCGTCCATTGAATAATAATTGTAGCGTATTTTTATGCTTTGGGAAGAAGGAATGGCTTTCGGATGTGTGATCCTGGTATAGGATGTTCTTTTTTCCTTAAGGATTATTGCTTTTTCACCTTTGAAACTAAATAATTACTTATCAGGAAGCACAGCACTTTATTGTAAGGATGCTTAACCTGCCATTCCCTCTTCCAGCAGTAAGATTGTACTATAATATACGTATTATACTATCCATACTGTGCAAATATGATATGCTAGATTATATGCACCGTGCTATGCGTAATATGCTATGTATACTTTACTCGATGTTCATGTATTGTGCCCATTGCGAAGCAGAAGCACTAAATCCATCGAAAGCGGCATTCAGGACGTTTTCAACGGCAGTATTTCGCTGTTTGTTGTTTCGTCTACGATCTCTGAAATGTCTTTCGCCTTGAGCACTCATTTCCTGAATCTCTATTTTTGTATTCTACCTCCACTTATTTGTGCAATAAACGATACTTCTATCGGTTACACACGTTCTACGGGGTTAAACTATCCTAATGTGAATCACTTTATCTAAGCTATCCTGCGATACTAGCCCATAGACGTATGTGTCCGCCTCCTCCTAAATCAATAGGCGGAATTTGGGAGAAGGCGGACACATACGTATTACTGTCAAGTATCCGTCATGTGAAGTTCGCTTCCCTACTGGTGCAATTCCAACGTTTTCCTGATGATACAAAGTCGCCTTACTTGTTCTCCTGTCAATGGATCCGTGTGTTCGTTTCATACATCAACAACCAACAACGTTATTGATAACACCCATCCACCCTCTCTTGGAACACCTTAGCACTGAAAGCAAAACGTTTCTTAAATTGGTACCCTTATAATGGCGTCTCACACCAGATTTTCACCCGTTTTCGATTTATGCAAACATGAATAGGTTTCATTGTAAGAGGAAGTTTTCTTTACAAAGGTCTATATTGGTCGCAAGAACTGTTGAAAGAATATGCACGATTTGAACGTCGACAATGTTGTACCCACGCGATATGATTGCGGACTCTGGCGAAGGAAATGCCAGACGACGACCTCCAATCGAGGACGGCTGCTACAGCTCGGACACACACAGCAGGGACTCGAACCCGTTTCTTCACTACCGTCCCGAGTCGCCTCGGCTACACTTCCGACAACTTACTAGCACGAAGTACGCTATGTTGAAGGAAGAATGACTGAAACAAAAGTAAATCAGTGCTAAAACAACTGGGTTTGGAAAACCCTTGCAAACACACATTTCCGTGTTCTACCGTATCATGGTGTGCTGGTGCAATTTACAATTATTCTACCTGCTTCAAGATGGTTTGTTTGGCGAAACACGGCTTGCGAAATCTTCCTTGTTTTTTTTGTTTGTTTTACCATCATCATAACTTTCATCTTGGTTGGCTCTGTTCGTTGTTTTTTCAAGTCGGCCAGTTGCTATTCTCGATTCCCGTCTGCATTCCATCGCGTCTATGAAGGAGGCGCTCACGTTTACCCCTCCTTTTCAACACCAAGAGGATTTCTTTGCCCCTCATACATGGACATCTTCTACATTTTTAGGTGCTTGGCCCTCTATCGTAACCAAAGGCACTTTAGCTTTCTTTTTGGGACAATCGGTTTCATTGCTGTGCTTGTCAGTGTAGCCGGTCTGGCAGCATGCTTCTTCCCATGTTGCTTGAGTAAGAGCATGATCGAGTACACGAGTATGACTAGTTTATTCGGATGGTGACCAGTGTATGTAGGTTTGGCAGCAGCTTCAGCCGGACGCATTGTTCGTACGCTATGAGCGGGCCACGCAGGTCCCAACTGCTTGTATTAACTGTTTCGTGTGTGTCGTTTGCGTCGTGATAACATGTATTCGATGGAAACCATCTTGTTTTCTTTGCAGGCCATCGACATCCACGATGTGTGCTGGTGATCACCTCGGCGGGTGCATTATGAGCTATTCGGTTGGTTTTTATTTCTTCTTAAAAGAAAAAAGTTTTTACTTCCATTGGAGAGGCATGCTTTGCACCAAGGCGATTGCTGATCAAACGGTTCCTCTACCGAACTTCGTTTCACTTGAAAGCACTCTGTTGAGGTTTCTCAATGATTACAGAAAAACCTTGAAATATTTATACCATTAGAGTATGTTCCTTCTTGTGCAGGCCAGCTGTTGCTTCAGTTTTTGCACCAACTAAACAAATTTTTTAGGGGTGGAACTTTTTCTTCTTCCTTTAACAGGTCTGCGAAGAGCATAATATGTATGTAGGCATACTCTTATTCAAAGTATGAGTAGTAGGCTGTAACTGTTACTTTTAAAATTGGCTTCATTCTGTACTCAAACCGTTTTTCCAGACCTTCACGCTCTCCACGGCCATCCTCCTCTCGTTCTGCTCGATCAAGCTGTTGGCCAGTCGACTATATCGAAAGGTACGGGTTTACCTTTCCATTATTTTGTTTTTGCCTAAATACACATGAGTTTGTTTCTGCCAATATGGTAAAATGTAGAATGACTTAATACACATGACTATAGAAATATGTTTCCTATGAAGAGAATCATATAGTTCCCGTTTGGTCGGAATATACGCCTGCATCATCCTTCTTGGATTTTGTTTTGCCTTGCCCTCACATAATGAAAATGTGTTTTCTCCGCTGATTACCGGTTATGTGTTACTGTGTGATTGTTTTAACATTTAACATTGTTTTATGGTGATTGTTTTATGACCGTTAAATCAAATTGTCGATTTGAGATTACTGTGCAGGCCATATGGGAGTGAGGAGGGTTACACCAGTTTGCCTTTATAACTAAGCGTTCGCAGCAAAACAGCTCCTTGTTATTCCATGGTTTCCATTCTAATTGTAAGATGCATAGGATGAATTCGATTGCTATTCGAATATCGAGTTTGTGTAATGTCGTGTTATATGTTCCCCCGACGGTCATTCGGCAATGGTTATCTGAAATTTGAAAAAAATATGGAACGAACAAGAACGTTCGGCAGAGTACATCACGCAATTTCGTAGACCTGTACGTTACCGCAATCATAGAGAAAACTAGTATTTTCCAACACAACTAATAATTTATAGCTTATCACTAACACATTAATTCTAAAACTAATACCGACTATTTACATAACCGATATTTCCAGCTATGCAATCAGGAGGACGTTCCGGTGGCCGATGACGAGGTTGTCTGCATGGACGCCGATCTCGCGGTCCTCTTCAACGAACACAAAGAGGAGTTCGCTGCTTCACGCAAGAAAAGCGAGGTACGTGCTCAGAGAAAAGTAAATGTCTCAAATAGTGTTTGAGTGTTTAAAACACTCATTTCATTCAGTGTTGTATATTTTGTGATCCTATTGAAAAGACAATGATATCAACACTCAAAATTTGAGGTTTTTTATCGAGACATTCAGAATACTTACAAATAGTATACATGCAAACCGCAGATCATGGAATGAGAATACATTATTGGGGTGACCATACTGTATGACACCGGCAAAATGCTTGCTGACAATTTAGGCATGCAAGCGGAGAGCATCAAGCACCCCGCTTCTGGTGACTTGCACTAAGGGGTCACCCCGGCTTTCGAAATTTAGAAACCCAACATGGCGATTTATGTTTTTGCTATATACATTCATCTGATATCACAGAGTAAAAATGTGTTTTTCCCGGCTTATGTCCCTTTATTTCAGAGGCAAAATAAGAATACCCCTATCTAAGATCACTTAGTCAGCAATGTAGCCGATGCATGGTTACCGAAAATGTTGGACAAACGGTAAAATTCGGTCCATAGGCATAATACACCACACCTCCGATGTTTGGCTATTTCTCCGTTCTGCCATATTTTCTTTGCTAATGATACTTGTCATTTCAGGAACTCGGAGTTTTTCGCCTCCTGAACGAGTTCGCCCAGGCCGTGACCGGATCGCTGGCGGTGTACGGCGTCTGGAGCCATTGTGCCGACGCGCTGCTGCCTTTCGCCATCTTCTTGGTTGGTACTTTCATTTATTTATTGTTTTTTTGTCCTATCCACATCGGCTTGTCCTATCTAGACGGGAAGCAACGAGCATGTGAATGCGGGAATGGTGCAAAGAAGAACAAAAATTTATTTACTCATCAACCCAATATGAATTGTAATGACAATGTAATGCTTTCTCGTGTTGGGGAGTTTACAGGCTTGGAAGAGGGGTAGGGGGAGGTGTGGCAAGAAGAAGATATAGTTTGCTATATACAAGCGTTTCTTGCCGAAACTGCAGAATACCACTGCCTGTATGACACTAGTTCCCACGTTCACCCCTCATTTCGTGCATCAAAACGGCTTTTTATCCCTGATTTTTGAATGTTCCTATAATATGTTTTCACGTGCTTTGCCCCCGTTTCGCAAACCCAGATATCTACTTCACCCTTCCTATGGGATAGATGGTCCGAAGGATGAAGAGCTAGCAACGGCCCTGTTATGAACATGAAATGTCGGAAAAAAAACCAGTTGCGTGACTTTTTTTTCCACAAACAACTTATTTCTTTTGCTAAGGTAGGGGACACCCCCTCCTCCTTTCATGAGCTACATCTCCACCTCAGATGCAGAAGTTGGCACGTACTGTTCTCTCACCGGGTTGTGCATTCTGGAAACATATTTCTAGCAACCAACGCCGGTTCTCCAATGCATATAGCTTTACTCTTTCCGGCGAGAATCGAGATAATTCGTTGTATGGTACACGGCAGAAACACTTACATAGATAGAACCAATGTTTTCTGAAATTTCAAGGATATTAAGATTCCCTTGATCGGAAAGATTTTATGGAACAAGGATCTTATTGTCTATGAACGCGTTACATACATACATTTATACGGTACATGACGCATACGTGTGAAGAAAATGGGAAATTTTGTTTGAGAAGAAAATGAGAGAACGTTATCCCCTGCGCTCGGATAGGGGATTTGTTTTCAATGGGCCGCCAAGCAAACACGAGTTCTAGCACAGCCCAAAGAAGTAAAATTCAAGCAAAATGAGTTACGTTTTCGAAATCTACGCATCAAATAACCCCCAGGAGCGAAGTTTAATGTTTGCTTGTGTCTTTCAGATGTGGAAGACGCTGGTTCGCACCTTCAACGTAGCGCAATTCACCAGCCCAATGCTCGTCACTATTCTGAATTGGGATACAAATCAAACAGCGGAACTGGAGAAGCAACTCGAATCCGCCGAAGATAAGACGAAGAAGTTCGTGCAGGAGATGAAGGATCTGCCGCTGCACAAGAAATGCCTTTTCCCCGGTTGGTTCTCTCCGATGTGAAAATTGTATAATGAAGAAGACATAGTTATAAGTATATTTGGTAATCAATCATAACAATAAGGGAGCAAGTGCTACTTGGTAGTTCTCTCATATGCTTTCAAACGGCGCCGCCCAATATAAGAACCGCGTGAATAAGAACTCTGGAAAATTTTTTATCATCCTTTGTCCGAAGGCGGTTCTTATCCAGACAGTTTCTTTATTCTTGGCTGCACCTTTCAAACACGGCAATCAGGCTGAAAATGTGTCTAAGAAATTAATACGGGTTTATAGTTAAGTAAGGTTCTCCCGAACAAAGGCTTAATGACCTGCGGGAAGAGGTCCCGAGGAGGCCGGGAGACATGTTAGGTTTACTTTATATTTGTCTCGTATTGAAAAAGTAGTATGATTATTTGTGTATGAATGTGTTTCCAGTTCTGTACCTCGTCGGTTGCGCGTTGTTCGTCTCGTTCTACGCGTTTGTCGCGTACGTCGTCTACGCGTCCTACGCGACACTCGAGCGTCACGCCGACGACACGCTGCACGTCCTCGTGGAATAAAGGGGCGGATTCGAAAGCGCGCGCAAATCATACCCGCACCAGTTTAGTTATGCTTTGTCAGTTAGGAACTAAAAACTTTGTAACTTTGGTGCTGGTTCCTTAAATCTAGTATGGCTTAATATTAGCCAATGGTGCTAGTTATGATTTGGGCGCTTATAATACGATAATCCTTTGATAATAGTCACGTACTTGTTATGGTTTTAGAAGGAATGGCTTTTGGATGTGTCCTCCGTTTCCGGAGATTTTTTTGTAATAGGAATTGTTGTTTCGCCTTCAAAACTAATGTATTGTTCACCAAAAGCATCCAGTTTAACTGTCTAAATGTTCAATAAGCCATTCTTTTTCGGAATATCTTTCTCTCTGTCTCGCATAATAGCCACTCAATTTACCTTAGTTTTTGTTGCAGGAAATCCATGTTCGGCACTTGTTGTTCACAGAATCTTATCCACAGGTGCCTAACATATTTGACATTACCTTAGTGTAACGCTGTCCTCGCAAGCACAGTTTTGCTGTAATATACATACTATACATACTCTACTATTATGATATGCTATTTAATATGCCCCATCCTTTCCTTGATATACGATGCTGTTACTCAATAGCTTTACTCGATGTTCATGTATTTTGCTCATTGCGAAGCAGTAGCACTGAAAGCATCGAAGCCGGCATTCAGGGCGTTTTCAACGGCAGGCGCATACGATCTCCGCAATGTCTTTCGCATTGAGCACTCATTTTCTGATACTCTTCTTTTTTTGTATTTCTACCTCTACTGCAATAAACAATATTTTGTATAACTTTCAAGTACTAATCATGAGAAGCTCGCTGTCTTTCTGGCGTATTTCCAAATGTACGAGATGAAGCGTATCTGAATCGTATCTGTCCTATTAGTTTGAAGTTGAACTGTCGAAAGAGTATGCACCAGCCGGGACTCGAACCCGCTAGACATGGAGCGGCTAGTGGTAACATTGAATCAAAAACGGTGCTACTATTCGAATATCCAACTCCGTTCCATGCAAATCGCTATCTAGTTATTTTGACCAGCTTATTTACATTTCACAGTTCATAAATGTAAACGAACTCTGAAAATCGCACAGGTTTGAACACTTTGAATACCAATTAGGATGATCGGAAAGTATCCTAACAATAAGATACGATCATGATGCAGTATATTATATTTGTGCACAACGGATTCTACCATGCCAATAGCACTTGTGGTGTATAGCCCAATGAGCGGTGTTTCGATATAGGTGATTAACCTGCTGTCATATTATATCCATGCTGTTACACAATCACAGTTATTTCAACATCCTTTGAAATGCTTGAACGAAAATTTGGACTTACTAAGATGTTTCCAGTACAAACGTTTGACATCCTATGCATTTGCCACAAATCTGGCATAAGTCGGACTTCTGTTGAGTCGGACTTCTCTGAGATAGAGAGAGAGAGAGAGAGGGGGGGGGTGGGGTTAAGAAGCTCAGCCCCAGCCCGGCTGTCACACTGTCCGCACATAAAGAGGGGGGGGGCGTGTCGCTCGCCTGGCCGAGGGCAATGCTACAGTAGTATTGGCATATCCGACTCCGGTCTGTACATCCTAGTCCGACAGTCACTATGTTGTAGGCATTGTTAGCGTATTCAAATCTTCATAAACTGGTAAAGTGCATGTATGAAAACGAAAACTTCTTGTTAAAGCTTAATTCGTAGCAAAAGCTGAATGTGATCTTCTTTGATGAAAAAGTTGAATGCCCTTTCGCAATATGTATATTTGATAAGTAACCTAACAATAACATTTCATTATACAACGACACTCGGATATTTGTACAGGACGGAGTCAGATAGCCTAATAGCAACCACCTGAAAGGATCCGAAATGTGGCTGCGAGGGGGAAATATCAGCAATAGTGTTGTTGTTGTTGACGATGATGCCTGATGATGATGATGATAACGTACAGAACCTCGTCGTTTCTAGCGATTTCGAGGGAACGTCAGCGGTTCGACTGTTCATCGCCACCGAATCCTCCTCACGACAACATCGTCGCCACGACCGTCCAGTCGATCCGATCACACTCGCCGCCTACGATACACAAACCGTCCAGAGTGAGTGTTTCGCTTCTGAGTGAGTGTGTATAAGAAGATGCCTTTGATCGGCATGGTAACTACCATGATACCGATAAATATGTATGTATATGTATGTATGAGTGTGTCGAATCTTGGATTTTGCTAGCGCAAATCGTTTACATAGAACATTTAAGAACAACAACAATAATACTGTTTATCTGAAAAGCCAGAATGTGCCTGCAGCTTTCCGATTATGCCAGCCTGAATGTCTCACCGTGAGAACAGTTCGAGCCACATGCGAAAGCCATTTTCGAGTAGGAAGGAACATACGGGCTGCTTGCTACCCAAAGTCGGCCAGCGAGCATTGTCTAGTCCCCAAAATGGGCAAACCAAGCCTGGTTGAATCACCTGGATTTTGCATTTTCAAATGCTACTCCTGACATTCGTATCCTCCCACCATTCGCTATTCGGTGTTACACGATGGAGCCACACCAACGGCTTCAACCATCGGATGCCGATCTCATGGCATGGTTTCCAACCTTCTTGGCTACCATTTCGCCCGCAGCACGTCATTTTTAAGAAGACGTCGATTCTGCGATAAACTTATAAAACTTAAAAACTCCTGACATTTCGGGGGAAGCCTCGTGATCGAGGAACCCGCTCCGAGCATTACCTTTGCTGCACTGCACTAAATTACAATGTTATTTCAGCCATCATGAATCGGAGCGTCGAATCACTGTGTCCGTCGTACGATTACGATGGCCAGCATCACGCCTTATTCTACGGTCCGTTCATCGAAAACGATCGACTGATGATCGCGCGCCTGTTGCCGTCGGACGATGCCAATCCGGCGTTCCTGATTGTTTTCAACAAGATCGCGAACGTCTGGGCGTCGCCCGTTCCGATTCCGTCGCCATATGGCCGACCGGCGAACTACGGCATCCGGCCGATCGGCGTCCTCCGAGACGACTCTCTGGTAGTTTTGTGCACTCAACGAAGCACCGGCGAGACCTACATCGGTTTCTTCCAATTGAATCAGACATTCGATTCTCTCAAATTGGTCGCGTTGAAGCTGCTTCCCGTGTCTGGCCGGCAAGCCGTACCAGCATGCGTCGGCTTCCTCCCTTCATCCGATGCATTGCACGTGATTTGTTCGTACGGTGACGCTGCGTGCTTCCTCTACGTGCACAAGAACGACGACACCCTGTC
>JACMIJ010001766.1:0-11331 GCA_014805365.1 Koerneria luziae
AAATTTTGAATGTTTTATACACTCCTTAGTGTTTAAGGCACTCATTTCGTCAATTGGCGTGTATAAAACACAGTACTACACAGTACTTGAGACGGAAGAAAAAGAGTGTTCTTAACACTCAAGCATTGCTGATGGTTATTTGAGGTTTATTTTAATCTGAGTAGAATAGTGCCAAAGCTAGTTGTAGTGACATTTTATCTTCGTCTCATCTTTGAAGTAACAATGAAACCGAAAAGTTACACTTTTCTGGGAACAGAAGTGTTCCTCATTGTTAGTAGAATCTAGTTGTCGTCTGCTTTTCACTGACAATCAGTGTTAACGATTCACATATGTGCTGCATACATTTGTTGTTGTTTTTACTTAGTTCTGTTTTTTTCATACTTTAGTACTTGCAATTTAAAGGAAACCAGAAACCGTTGTTTTGTGTTAGCAGAACTGCTTGTAAACGACCAGCAACTTCTGTGAGGGGTGCAACTATATAAGGAAATGATGGTTTTTGCCTCCGAGGATTCTCGGTTTCCGGCCCCTTTTGACAATGGTAGGCTTGTATTACTCCAGTGTCGGTAGTAAACCCCTCTTTTTTCAGTCAGCTTTCCAGTGACCTTTTACACTCAAGCCACTGTAAAAGGTCTCTGGAAAGCTCACGGGAAACAGAAGAATTTACTACTGAAATTTACTCTTTATGTTGTTCCTTCACCTTGTATTACAGTTTTTGTAAGTTTGTTATTGTGCTGCTACGCTGAGAGAAATGTAACTATAGAATAGCACTGTGTGATGTTGTCCGTCACTGTTCTCTAGCAAAGTACAGTCTCAAGTGCAGCACCCGAAACGAGTGTGTTCTGGGTGGTCGTAAAAGCGTCCTTTGAGCCTTCCCGTTTTTCCTTCTGCCATTGCCTTTCCAGTCAGTTCCTTACTCTCATCTTTTGGTAGTATTTATTTCTTTGTATCTAGTATTTTTTTAAAGTATAAAACATTAATATTTTTGCAGTACTCGTTAAAAGGTTACGTTTTCGCCTTTTCGGAGATTCTAGCAATAGAATTTGTGTTTCAAACAAGCATAACTTTCCATTAAGTTTACCCGACAGACATTTAGGTTACTGGTTGTAATTTATATTATTGTAGTCTTTATATAGGTACATTATATTATATTACTACTAGAAACGAACAAGTAATCATTAAGTCACGAGAGTGGCATTTATTGTCTCAGTGCACAACGCTGGCTGGCATTTTCCGGACATTTATAGCTCTTTCAGAAAAAAACAAAGTTCTCACGGTGTCCATAACATATTTTCGCTTCAACATTCTGGAAAGGCAATTGCTTTTGGTATTTATTTAAGTGCCCTTGGGCTCTCTTTCTGTCTCTTCGCAAGCATATTTTTTTAAACTTACTTGTTTAAAGGCGTAGAAAACCTTTAGTTAAAGGAGGCCGAAAACCGTCATTTCATTCGTGCAAAATGTGTTCATAACGAGTGTTGTATTGACCCGCCACTTTTTTGTTCAGGGAATAGACATAAGCAAATTCCTCGGTAAACTGACGGTTTCTGGCCCCCTTTAAGGATCAATTTACTTATATTCCCTGAACATAAATGTTGCGGGTTAACAACATATTTATTTTGAGCACGTTTGAGCACAGACCACGGTTTCAGACCTCCTTTAAGTAAAGTTACTGTAACTACTGTTATACAGTATGACTTTCTACGCAGACAATAATTGGTGATCGTAGAACATATATGTAGTATTTCTCAAGTTTCTCTGCCCGAAACCGGTTCTCTACCTTTCGATCTCTTGCCAGTTGGCATTTCAAATTAGGTTTCGGAACGGGAAAAAAACCTCCGCATGGAGCAATATTATCCCAATCTCTTATATGGCGTTCTCGCAGCGTTGACATTCCCACATCTGTCAATACTTTCAACTGCCCGAAACCCCCTAGTCATTTTTTGGAAATACATGACTGTTTTGTGTTTCAGATTTGCTATGTATTTTTAGCATTTGTGCTTGACAACAATACGTGATTGGGCTTAGAGTTCTCAACAAAGCAATAAGGCACTTTTTGATAACTAAATTCCGAGTTCCATTATCTTTTAACAGTTGTGATTAACTCTACGGTATTGAGAGGGATGATCCCATAAGCGCACAAAATCACTTGCGCACAAACCATAACTTTTAACTTTAAAAAAATGGTTACTGTATGTCAGTACGAATCTCAAGTTCTGTTTTTTTTTTTAAATTTACGTCAATCTGTTTCTTGCTGACAGACTATGGACTTGTGCGCTTATGATTTGTGCGCTTTTGGGATTGTCCCTGTTGAGACCAACGTAAAGACCACACAAGACCAGAAAAAAGTGCCTATGCTCCTTCTTTCAAAAACCAATATTGTTTTATTCGTTAACTCCCAACAAAACAAACATGCGTTTCTTTCAAGTACCTAGGCATATATATGCAGGTCTTATTTGCTATGATCTAGCTATACTATGTTTCGGCTCTTGCAGTGCTATTGGCATACTTGACTCTGTTTTGTACAAATGTCGAGCTCATTAAATCTCATTGTTAGGTTTCCTGATAAATGCACATATTTGCTAAAGCATTCAAATTTTCGCAACTCTTATGCTATTTCTCGAGTTTGTGAATCTACTATGAACAGGTAAAAAAAATTGAATAAGCTTATGACATTGACCATGTAACGATAGATTTGTATGATAACGGAATCACATATTCCAATAGTAAGTTACTGTTTGTCGTAGTTAGTATACATATTCTCTGAGCGTTTTTTCGCGATTACGCAGCGTATTCCGCAGCGGCAATTCTGCGTTTTTTGAGCGTGCAGAATATGTCAGTGGTGCCGTCCCTGAAGATGAGTCGTCGTGGTAGCAGTCGACAGGCATTCAAGAAAGAACTGCGGAATTCCCAACGTGGAGCGATTCTCATTGTTCGTATGTTTATATGACACTGAAAATCGTGGCTAACAGCTTTTGCTGAACATATTCTAAGTCATGTTTCATATCTCAGTCTCATATCTCAGTCTCAGTCTGTGAGACTCATGTCGTTCTCAGTCTCAGTCTGTGAGAATCATATCATTCTCAGTCTCAGTCCGTCAGCCTGATGTCTCACCTTTTTATTAGCCTTACCTTGTTCCGCCAGAACTTTACTTCCGATAATGCAGTTATATTATAAGGAGTGCCGCTGATTAGGTTGTTAGGCATCCACTGCATGCTTTTCAATTGCAATTTGCAGCATTTAGCAAGCATATCAAAAGCGGGAACGGGACAAAACAAAAAAATGTATTTAGAGAAAAATAAGCCTTAAATTTTAAGTGCTCTTTAGTGCTTCAGGGTTTATAACCCTCATTTTTCAATAGGATTACGAAACACTAACAAAATGAGTGTTTTAAAACACTCAAGCACTATTCAGGGTTACTTGAGGCTTCTTTTCTCTGAGTATTCCAACGGTTTGTTGTCATGTTCCTAACAATAAGTATCTTTCACTTGTACTCGAATGCTTTTAGCTAAAGGATATACTGACATCAATCTACAACTTGCATGTTTCATCAGACTGTCAAATAGGAACAAGCCAGTGCATAGCTGATAAGTCTACGATTATTATTCGTTACAAAGTTAGAACATGGAAAAATATAGTACTAAGTTACAACGTCACAACCATGTTCACTCTCGGAATATTTTTTTGGCTCGGCTATTTCGCCCTTCGTTTCCTGCGTAACGTGATAGCTCACGGCTGCTTTGGATAGTTGCCAAACTCTCTTTTCCTTTTGAACGCATACAATATATCGATTTCATCCGCCCTTTTTGGAACTCGTGAACACTTTTTTGGAACTTTTTGGAGGTTCTTTAAAAGGTGGCCAGAAACCGTTGCTTTGTGTTAGCAGAATTGCATGTATAAGCGACCGGCAACTTCTGTGAGAGGGGCAACTATATAAGGAAATGGTTGTTTTTGCATCCAAGGATTCACTGTTTCCGGCCTCCTTTAATATCTGTAAAAAAAAAAACAGCAAAAAACACCCGCATATATTCCCTTCTCAGGGCCATCGACTATCAGCTGATCATGAAAATACAGCAATATTCTCACGCAATTCATGTGAGCCACCCCACCTATTTTTCCTGAGAATTTGCAACTTTTTGTTTATTTCATGGGAACTGCACTTTTGCGCTTCGGCAGACCTAGAAAACACTATTTTTTCTTTATTAACAGAATGCTTCTTGAACCTTGGCGGATGTACTTTAATTATGTTTTTTTCTACAACAACTTACAATTAATGAGCACAGATTTTTATGTTGTAAGAGTGTTTTATGGCTTCTCTAATTGTTTGAATGTCTGAAAATGCGGCTGTCTGGGACCTTACGATTTCTTTTACAAGTAGTGATGTACAACTTTCAACTTTTTTGGTTTTCGTATTGTTAGAGACCACCAGCACTCGACTTGGCACCCAGCCAGCCCACTTGAACCATAATGATGGTGTGGCATCAGACTACAGTATAGTCTGAGTACTTCCGAAATTGCTGAAAAATCGCCTTGACACATGCTGCCAAACACATAATGCGCCTCTTGAAATGAGATGTTCTTGAGCGCGAGAGAGCATTCGGATCCAGGAGAGCGAGTTAGACAGCGAGAGAACTCTTCCATCCACGGAAACACACATTTCTAGAACAGAACACACACATGCAATATTGTTGCCAGACTGGTTCTGTAGTTGCAAATATTCGAATTTTTATATGTACCAAGAAACATGGATTAGTGAATAATTGAAATTCCTTGGCATTACGAGCTTCACGTTGCTTCCGTCTACAGTACCTAATTTGCATACGACAACAAGGCTTTCACTCTCTATGACAAAAGGATATGCAAATTTGGGATCGGCGGTAGTTGCACTGTCTGAGCATGCTGTGGGGCTTCATGACCTGAAAATTGTTACTTGAAAGATGGGTCTGGCGAGATAAGATCTTATTGTTAGTAGTAGTTTTCTTAATGTTTATAGGCTCATTAGCGTAATTCTAACAATAATACATTAAAAATCAATAATTTCACCGTGTAATGACTAGTTTCAACAACTGCATTCCAGCGTTTTTCAGCAGTTCATAAGAGGTTTGCTGATCGAGATTTGCATAACCCATGTTCGCTCTTCAAAAACCTTTCTGCTTGTATGCAAATGAAGTATGCAAATTAGATCGGCGGTCATGGAACATTGTATTGCTTTCCTTCCACAAGTCATCATCACAAATTCTATTTTTGTCCGATTCTAAAATTGCTCATACATTTTTTTGTATGCCTTTGTTCTTCCGCCTATACATAGATACATTTTGCCCCTGCCATCATACATTGTTCCTCCCGTCATACTGGTTGTGTAATTGCGAAATGTTTGGGCCATTTTGGGAACAATGAAAAAAAACAATATTGAAAACCGATTTTTGGCTTCCGGAGTGATCTTTGATCTATGCCAGATGTAAGATTGTTGCAATAGTAAGCTTAAGGTACGAAAATTGGCTATTTTCAATAACTCCAGTTCGAAATTTCAAAAACCCCAAATAGTAGGAAAGTACTTATTGCTAACAATAAGAACAAATTGGTGAAAACAAGCTTTGGCAGTAGTCATCGTGCAGATAACGTTGCGATTGCCGATCTGCAAATCCGAATTTACATATGATAACAAAGATCTCTTGAACAAAGATGCAAAGCTTACTCGGAGAAAAATAAGCCTCAAATAAGCCTTACAAGGGAATGTCGCGAACTAAGGTCAACGTTTCGGGAAGGGAGAAGTGTGGTTATATAGTGTTTTGAACGGTGATTACGACCGTTGACTTCAAAATTGCCAACGTTGCCTCTGGGAGCCACATTTTGGCCGCCAAAGTTGGCGCGGGGACACTGTTGACAGCGCATTGAGTGCTCGAATGCGTAATCACCACCTTATTAGTGTCAGCCGCAGTAAGATGTCGTGGTGTGCGTGCTACATACACCAGCAAGAGGTCGGGGTTCGATTTTTTTGGATACCATTATGTTTTGCTGCATATAACAACAATTTAATGAGAGAATTTGACAGAAAAAACAATTGAAGTTTATGCCAAACTTAAACTTGTCATGTGCAGCATCGGCAAAAAGTAATCGTCTGCAAAAGGTTTCGAACCTCAGACCTTCTGACGGTATACGTAGCACGCACACCGCTACACTACGACGCCCCACAGCGTCTGGAACGAATAAGGTGGAGATTACGCATTCGAGCACTCAATGCGCTGACAACAGTGTCCCCGCGCCAACTTTAACGACCAAAATGTGGCTCCCAGAGGCAACGTTGGCAATTTTGAAGTCGACGGTCGTAATCACCGTTCAAAACACTGTATAACCACACTTCTCCCTTCCCGAAACGTTGACCTTAGTTCGCGACATTCCCTTGTTAATAGTGCTTGAGTTTTTAAAAAAACTCATTTTTATCAGTATTAAGAATTTAGTAATCCTATTGGTAAAGCGAGTGTCATAAACACTAAATGGTGTTTATAACACTCAAAATTTGAAACTCATTATTTTCTCTTATTGTTAGACCGGCGGAAGTTGCAGTGTCTCCATGCCGTACATGCTATTATTATGAGCCAGCTTTTACATAAGTTTTACATTAGTAGCTGCCTATAATAAGTTATGCTTGAAATATAAGTTATGCTTGAAATATTATAATATTATAACGCAAACAGCCAAATTCCGTTGGCCCATCCCTCGGTTGTTGTTATGCCCGGACTATTTTCGTCTCCTCGCTCATCTTCTTTGCTGTTGTTTGACGTCATGCTGAAACACTGAAACACACGAAACAGCAAAAGCATCATGCGCTTTGTTGACTTTTCAGATCTTGCATATTACTTACTATCAGCGGTTGGATTGAACTTTGATCTTTTGTCTATCGTTTTGATTAATGCCTAAGGTATATGCAGTTCACATTCTCAGGACTACCCGCAAGGCGGAATGCCTTGAATAGGAGAAACTGCCTTTGGTCTTTGGTCTATCGTTTTGATTAGTGCCTAGAGTATATCCAGTCCATCTATCGCAGCTTGTGGGGGAACTACACATGAAACTGTAAAATAAAGTTCTCCCGAATCGAGCCTTATTTGTCTGCGGGGGGGTCCTGAGGAGTCCGGGACATGAAACGTATGGATCGATAAAAATCTTAAAAATCATACCAAGAAGCCGGTTCCATCAGTGCCCTAGCAGGTTACCAGGTTTTGATTAGGGAAAACCTTACGTTACGCGAAGGTGAAACAGTGAATGCTACGTGCGGTTTCTAATTCTAAGATGCAAACATTTTCTGTTTCTCGTGAGGAAAGCCTGTATAATATGCAAATGAGGTACTGTAAGCTGGTAAGAGGAATTTGAATTTGTATAATTGCAGTACCTGGAACTCCGTATAGATACAAAAGAAATCGACTGCGATACTGACTGAAATCTATTATGCTTGCAAGCTAAGCAAAAGGTGATAGTAACTCAATACTGTAAGTTTGGTGCAACACTTGTTGTTATTTCAATATCATCGTAGTGCGTTTTGTAGTGCGGCAGTCGATTTCTCTGGTGGACTCGATTATCTTACAATTAGTACTGCCTGCATATCACAGCGTTTTGAACGTATTGATTTCGCGCCAGTCCGAAAATGCCTATATCATTTTCGTTTTTTTTTAATACAATTCAAAAGTTACATTATAGTTGTAAATATGCAAATGATGTATTTTATTT
Source organism: Koerneria luziae (assembly GCA_014805365.1). NCBI lineage: Eukaryota > Metazoa > Nematoda > Chromadorea > Rhabditida > Neodiplogasteridae > Koerneria > Koerneria luziae. The sequence goes on from JACMIJ010001766.1 coordinate 7,717, forward strand.
TATTTATTTATCTGTTTCCAAGGTTGAAGGTTTCAGGTCTCCAACACTCAGTGCTTTCGGGGTTCCCGAGATTATGCTCTCTGAAAGGGGTGTAGAAAATAGTAGCTTTATCGGCGGTTTTGAAACGCTGTGATCTTTATGATGTCTGATATTGGTATTGATCTGATAGCTATGTTCCATCGTTTCGGATCGAAAAGCGCTTCAAAACTCCCATTATCGTCGGGATAATGTGTTTGCTATATTGGGACAACAATATCATGTGCCACCCAGCCTGTTCGAGTGTGTGTTGGTTGGGTGCCATGGTTTCTTCGGTTAGCCGATCAGACGCTAGAGACCCGAAACCGACTAATCTCGCTTACTAACAATAAGTTGCTGAAACTATCTAACATACTATATTTCTTTACTTACTTTAACACTTATGCTTCACCCCACCACCTACGATGTTTTCTACCCAAGCAACTTTTGAACTTTTGCATCTCTTGTGTCATATAATGGGTTTGATAAACACACTTCACTTTAATATTTTAATTGATACAATATCATGTGCCATCCAGCCTGTCAAAATGTGTGTTAGGTGCCATGGTTTCGCGGGTCTCTGTGTTTGGCTGCGTTTTTCCGGGCTTCGTGGCTTGTTTGCGCTGTTTAGACATTCTGCGGATGCATTATGCTGGTGGATGACTTGCAATATGTCTTTCTCGATTTTCGGCCTTTTTTGTCTCTTATTGTTAGAAGGTTTTAGATATTTTGCTGGTTTTCTTGTACATCTATATGTGTTTATCGGTACAAGATAGGCGTACTATTAAAATTGAACTTAGGAATGAATAACTAATTAAAATTCATGTTTTTAGTGTGTTTGAAAGTGCAGGTACTTATTGTTAGAAAAATGAAATTAGTCGATTTCGACTGCTATCGTCTGACTGGCAATGTATAATAGCAATTTCCAACCAATGAAGGAACTATTCACGAGAATACACATTGTTTACTTTTTACTAGACATAACTTATTCTATAAGACATTACGTTTCTATAATGTTATAAAACATGCGGAAAGTTTCGAAATCAACACATAGACATATCATATAATACATGCATATTGCGAAGCTGGCTCTTTATGGGCAAAAAAAGCACAATGGGGGAAAAGAAATGATCGCCAGGCATTCACGAACGATATTTGTCCAGTTGCATCGGTGTTTCAGAGCGGCCATATATTCGTTTTTTCTGTTCGATAACGATAGGACCGGACTTCTATTGTGTGTATCATAACAAATTCGTGGAATGTACAGATGACATGTGATGACACTACAGTTGGTCTCAAATTTGCATACTTCTTTCTTTTCTCTTCAAGCTTCGTTGTCTTTATATTATGCAAATTAAGTGCATACATGAACGAGGACGTTCCTGGGAACGTATGCTCATCCCGAATTTGGTTACTTGTCTGTGTAAGGAAAATGAACCGCAAGATATGAATATGACCCCGTATCGTAACGTGATTCTGTATAGGCCAAAAACAAGAACGTGCCGTGTCCATGTATGATTACTATTGGAATATCTGACTCCGTTCTGTATAAATATCCGACTGTCATTATTAATTCAATTTTGTAAGCGTATTCAAGAGTATCACAATTTAGTTCAGGTTCATAAGTTTTTGAAATGACATAGGTTTGTGAAAAATTTGAATACTTTGGCAAATATGGGTAATTGGAAGGAAACCTAACAATAAGATACCATTATAAATTGACAGTCGGAAATTTGTACAGAACGGAGTCAGGTAAGCCAATAGGAAGTGCATTTCTTTTGCCACGAAAAACTGCTCAAGCGATCAGCTACGTATAAGAATACGGTATTCCCTGGTCCTTACATAATGAATCAGCATTGTTTTTATTCGTGAATGGAAAAACAAAACTATTTTTGAAACCATAACATTTGTGTTCCAAAGAGGTTTTTGTGATGTTGTACTTTTCTTTGTTTCGATTACATATTTGATCGTTGCCACAGGAATTAGATCTGACATTCGCTTTGAAGTTTAACTTTGTTTGCAGTAAGCTAATTGTAAGATGATCGCGGTGATTTGTACTGCACATATTACTTCAGCACATGTTGCTTCCGCTGGCCAATACTACTGAATTTGCATACGACAACAAAGGTTTCACTCTCATTGACAAAGAAATATGCAAATTTGAGACCAGCAGAAGTTTCATTATCTTATTGTTATCGAGATGTGACTTGAGCAAGATGTTCCACTTCGCTAATCTTGCAATTGCCTCAGCTAAGCATGTCTTGAGCTCACATGGAAATAGTGAGCTCATCTGTTCCACAGTGAGCCCATCCATAGTGAGCCCGCTCAATAAATTTTCCCGATCTGAACATTAGCTTCGTTGTCGCCGCCTCTCTTTTTTCGATGCAATTTGCTTGTTCGTTCACACCGGGTTTTTGTTGTTGTAAAACTTGCAGCTTCTGGGCTTCTAGAAGTGTAGTTCTTTGTATAAGAGGTTGAATTTATAATGCCGCACCTTTACCGGTTCTAACAATTAACAATTCTTGTAAGTAGTCAACTTGACTACTTAGTTGTAATAACACTAACAATAAGAGTGTAAGTATGAATGTAAGTGATTTAGGATATTTTTTTTTGGTATTTCTAACAATACCATTTCGGCAATTGTTGCACACGAACAATGCTGTTTTCTTGAACTCTCTCTCTCTCCCTCTTTCTTATGTTGCCATTTGCAATTAGGTTCCTGGCCATTATCCGTGCGGACATCTCAGCAAGTCTTCCAGTAGACTGGATTTGTGTTCTGCCATGTGCAGGTCCATGTTGTTTCCGCCGATCTACAGTACCTAATTTGCATATGGCAGTAATTTTGCAAAGTGATTAACTTTCTATAGCAAAGGGACATGTGCATACTATTTGAAATTAGTAATATAATAGTTTTACTGATTTAACATGTTGTGAGTTCCTTAGGTTGCATTTTTGTTACATTTTACACTTGTATTGTTATTTTTTCGTCCAAAACGATGGAGCGCAAAATACGAAATTGCTTGCATTTTTCTTCGCTCGAACGGACTTCCTTGTGATTGGAAAGAGCGTGGCAGCCCACCCCTTTCGTTCCAACCTTTTTTCTCTTTCTGGAAGTTTTTGGCACCTTTTTTGCATACTAGCGTTACTTTGGTGTTACGGCGTTATGGAATGTGTTACGGTGTCACGAACGGTCTTACAGTGTTACGAACCTTATTTCATCTTTCTTGGCTTTTGCATTCTAGTGTTACGGTGTTACAGTGTTATGGGCGGTGTGACGGTGTGACGGTGCTACGGTGTTACGAACCGCATTTCATCTTTCTTGGCCACTGCTTGTTGCTTCTGCCGGTTCCATAGTACCTAATTTGCATCCAACATCAAAGGTTCCGCCTTATAAGACAGATATGCAAATTTTGGACCGGCGGAAGTAACACTACTTCGACTAAATCCTGTTATGTTATTGGAACCCAAAAAGCTGTGTCTATTACAAATCGCTCACCTATTTATTTATTTATTTATTTATCATCAAACCCATATAAATAGTGATCACAGTACATGTAATGTATAGACTCGTCTTAGGGAGTGGAGGGGCTTGGAAGAGGG
>JACMIJ010001767.1:0-11330 GCA_014805365.1 Koerneria luziae
AAGTGTCAACCACACCTTGACCAAGCTATGGTTAACGGGGACATAGTACTTTAAAAAGTGAGTTTACACCTTCTTTGAAAATGAGAATTTCATTGTTCCACATAAGTCATGACAATATAAGGATTGCTCACTTACTATAATAGAGAACTTAGGTAGTATGAATACGGTTCGACAAGGGTCTTACTAGTCAGAGAATTTTGTTCACCACAAACAGCAATTCTGAAGCGACAATGTGAGCTGTATGATGATTACTCTCAACGATAATAAAAATATAGTATTAATAACTAGCAACTGGGCATTCTTCGCCGTAATCTTATATACTTGACCATGCTCACAGATGTTGCGGGTCTGTCACACACATTTCTGTCACACGGGAACAACGGTTTCATGTATTCTATGGCTCTTATTTTTAAAGAAAGAGCGAAATTACATTTCAAGGAACCGTGCCCCATAGCCACAGCTGGCCTGCGGTTCGCACTTCTGTAGTGTTTCAGTGATATGAATGCCAATTGGGTATCTTACGCTTGAGACTGAAAAACTGAAGTAATAAACAAATGACTATGAACTATTTATAATATCTATGTTTCACAGTAACCGTAAGACTATACGGGCAAAAAATTAAGTAATGAGAGAACCAGTCGTCCTTTGTAAACAGTACTATCATGTGATACATCGTGCTAACAATAAGATTGTGTAACTTCCACCGGTCTCAGATTTGCATATTTATTTATCAACAGAAACCTCTGTTGTCATATGCAAATTAGGTACTGTAGTCCAGCCGAACACAGGTATTGTATGATAACTTCATTATGCATATTAAGACAAAGAGATATTAAAACGAAAGAATGTGATATAGGTGTTTCCGGTACGGCGCGAAAACAATAAATTCACAAAGAAAAGCAGCATGCTCTGGTGATACATTACTCCTTCCAACTGCATAGTTATAATACAAGAAAGACTCAGAGAAAAATAAGCCTCAAATAAGCCTGAATCGTGCTTGAGTGTTTAAAACACTCATTTATTTCAGTGTTAAATATTTCGCAATCCTATTGAAAAATGAGTGTTTAAAACACTCAAGCACTAAAGAGTGTTTATAACACTCAAAATTTGAGGCTTATTTTTCTCTGAGGAGAGATTACTATAATTGCTTACAATATAATCATATCAATCGTTAAAAAGCGAGTAAGCTTATGTAAAAAGTATTATATTACTACGCATACACATTTTTTAGACTTCCGATCCTTGCCAAGTTTTTATAAGTAAGCTGACTCAAACAAGCATACAGTAGTAGTGTATGACAGTGTCTTCAACAAGTTGAATACTTGAGGTCGAGAAATTTCCTGTGTAAAAGAAGGTACAAGCTCACATTGCAATGTACTGTGTCTCAGCTTGCCCTATGTGTGGCGAAATCTTCTGAAAGTTCTTTTGAAATGCAAAACCCATTTTGTCTTTTATGAGGTTTGAAAATAATAAAAAAAAACTGCCATAATCATAAAAGAACACACACGACTGTCCCTATTTATTCATGTTTCACAACAAACATTAGACCACACGGGCACAGTAAGGAAATGATTTACCACTGTCTCAAGTTGTGTTTTTAAAAAGTAGACTTACTCGCTCACTCAGGGAAAAAATAAACCTCAATGAAGAGTGTTTAAAAGGCTCAAAATATGAGGCTTACTTTTTCTTGAGTGGAAAACAATAACATGAATTGGTAAGATAAAGACCTCCTTCCGATCGAACTCATTCGAGCTGATTGCCTTTCGGACTACCCTTCGGGCTCCTTTTGCTAATTATATTGGAGAGGTTCGTGCGCGGCAATTCATCGTATTGCGTATTATGAAATGTGTCGCGTGATACAAAGTTTTACTCTTACTATTTCGTACTTTTACGAACTTACACTCTTACCTTAACGTATGATATCTTCTTGCTAAAGTAGTAAGGTTAGATTCTAAAAAGCGTTGTCACAGCATATTGCTTCCTCCCGGCCAACCGTGGGGCATTTGCATTAGTGTTATAAGATGCAAGTGGAGACTTTCCGAAAGTTTTACTGTTTCCACAAGAATGTTGTTACACTTTTGTGTTTTTCTGTTGTTAGTGTTATATATTTCTTCTCTTACAATTAGTTCGAGAAACTTCTTAAGATGTAAATTTATGTTTTGGTTACTTTATCTTGTCTTTAACTAAAGGTAATGTAAAAGTAAAAGTAAGTGATTTCTTTAACTATTATAACAATGTGATCGATGACCACTTGCAACTACATTTCAAAACACAACTTTACGACCTTCAACACCCTGTAAATGCCTAACAGGTGTAACGTTTCAGTGTATTATTCTTATAAACTTTACACCTGTACACCTTCGGTGGCCCACGTACACCATTTTCACAGCGTTTCACGATTGCAATGTGCCTCCTTTGCATATAAAGACATAGGAATTTGAAAAATGAACAAGAATATGCTCAGAGAAAAATAAGCCTTACAATTAAATAAGCCTGAATGAACAGTGCTTGAGTGTTCAAAACACTCATTTTTTCAGTGTTAAGTATTTTGTAGTCCTTTTTTAAATGAGTGTCATACACACTCAAGCATTAAAGAGTGGCTAAACACACAAAATTTGAGGCGTATTTTTCTCTGAGAACACAGTTTAGACCAGTGGTCTATGGGAAGCTTAAAACATTTTTTTCAAACTATTCTGACTTTGTATATTCTTCTAGCTCTTTCTAGCGAATGAAGAACGTTACTATCTCACTAATTGTAAGATATAATCGTCCCTTTTTGAATGTTTTTTTAAGCCAGAACAAATGACAGAATGAAACGTTGGTTATGTGCTTCCACATTTGAATATCTTTCCCTAAGTGTCCCTCTTTGTTCGGTGAAGATTTTGACTCTACAGTTACGACATAACTGGCTCTAACCGAACTTTTATCTCGAATTTTATATTATGTTTACTATGTGTGACTATGTAACTTGTGATAGAATATTAGTTTTGCCATAAGCAATTGTGAATACTTGAGTAATGCTTATGTTACTTACATGTTTCCCCATCCGCCTGCGCCTTCTCGTTTTCATGTGCTTCTCTTATTGCTAGTGAGCATAAAAACTGTTCGCAACTATGTACGTACTGTATTTCAGGTATTGCCCTTAGCTGCCAAAATCTCTCAACTATGTTCTTGTAAAACTACATGAAGTTATAATTAACCTTACTCGAGTAATATTTGTGTTATTTACATGTTTTACAATCCGTTTTCGTGAGCTTCTTATTACTAGTGAGCATAAAAAAAAGGTTTACTGTTCCTACAACTATGTATGTACTGTGCATATGTCAAATCGCATTTAGTATGTAAAAATATCTTAACATAGTACCCTTGCAACTATATAAAGTTATTAATAACCTTACTCGAGTAATATATTTGTGTTATTCACATGTTTTTCATCATTTTCATGTGTTGTTCTTATTGCTAGTGAGCAAAAAACTGTTCATTGCTCTTACAACAATGTACTGTGCATATGTGAAACTGCATTTATTATGCAAAAATATCTTAACATAGTACTTTTGCAACTACACAAAGTTATTAATAACCTTACTCGAGTAATATATTTTAAGTGTTGAATTTAGTTACACAAGTATTATCTTAACACAGTACTCTTACAACTGCACAAAGTTATTAATAACCTTACTCGAGTAATATATTTGTGTTATTTACACATATGTCCCCTCTCTAGTCGCCCGCCCCCTCTCGTCGTTCCATTGATTTCTCCTCCTTTCGGGGCCCGTCCAGGCCTCGTCATTGAGAAGGCATTGAAAGAATTGCCTTTCAACATGAACATGCACTCCCTTTAACATTTATTTCAAACATATTTTCCCGCGCTTTTTCTCTCGCCTGCATCAGGAACTCACACAAACCGTGTGTGTTTGTGTGTGTGTTGCATGCTGAATGAAGTGCTAATCCTGCAGCGGAAGAAGGTGTATTCCATTTAGCGGAGCACCACGCATCGATTCTCCGCTATTCAAAGATCTCATGTTAATGAAAGAGGAGACATATTCCAGTCATATTTCAGTCATTTGCGTGGAAATGGCTTGTTATAAGTCGTATTATACAAGTCAAAGTGCTTCAAAAAGTTGTTATATTCAGCTTGTCCAACAAAAAATCCCTCGTTTGATTTCCTTCGTTAGCCATCCCCCTTATTTTCATTCCCTTTCGGTTTTCTCTCTCTCTCCGTCTAATACTTTTCCGATAGAATTTCGCATGAATGGTGGAATTTGTAGTTCTTGAGGCAGTCTTTGTTCTGCTTGTTTTCTGATTCCGACTATGAGATTGTGCAAAAAAAAATAGCATGCTTTTGATTTTTGTCTTGTTATGCTGTGCATATGTGCGTTTGTGTGCTGTTCTGCATTTTGTGCACTTTTTGAAATCAAAAAATGCAAGCATATACAATAAGAGAATAAGAGCATCCTATAATATTATATAATGAAAGCGTTGTTGGCTTTTATCTTATCGTTAGCTACTTGTACGACACTGTATTGCGGATATACCGCAAGATATTGTCTTATTCTGCCGGTGAAACATAGAAATAATTGGTTTCCAGTTGGGTATGACAATCGAGAACATCCGCGAGCCGCCGGACTCGCTGTACGCGCAGGAGCAGCGCGCCCAACTCGATCTGAATGTGCCCTGGTGGCAGAGGTTGGTTCCCTTCTTCTTCTTCTGGCGACTTCCAGCTAACTTGCACTTACCTTGTACATATGAATTTGTTTCTAACGCAATAACGTAAGCCACATCACATACACACATACCAACAGTACGTTACGATTACCGGTCTTCAGTAAAAAAATAGTTTGCATACTATGACAAAGGCTTTGCTCTCTATAACCTTAGATGTTGCTATAATAGTATGCGATACCAATGAAATAAGCAAAGTTGACACTGGCAGAAGCTCCGCTCTTCAACATCATGATCTGCATCATACATTGCTCCGTTTTTTCTTACAATTAGTGGTTGTGTTTCTTTGAATACATTGGCTATAACGAAGTAATTGCGAGTTGGCAATTACTGGATTTGTTCTTCTCGTAACTCATACTTATAATTGTCTTTTGCCAATGTGTTCTTATATTGTTTCATAGGCTACCGAGTATCCTAATTACCCCTGAAATTGGAGAATGACATATGCAATTTCGTTGACAGTTGTATTCATTTCCAAATTTGTTGATCTTTGGGACAAACCTATGGCAAAATGTTTTTTAACTATCAACGTTAACATCACGTACCAGCGTATTGTGATCTACCGTACCTCATTTGCATACGATCAGAAAGACTTGAACAAAGCAATATGCAAATTTGAGGTTCTTCTGTCTGATCAGGCGAATGTCGTGCTTCTAACAATAAGAGACAAAGGTGAACTAGGTATCTCCGGGTCGGAGCCAACAAAAAGACAATAGATTCAGTAGGCCGTAATAATATAGCCCCATTTGCACCTATTTTCCTTTACTAGCAATACATACGACAGTGTTTTGAAGCTGCCCATAAACAATCGATTTAAAATTTGCATATTCTTCTGTTCATTTCTCCAATTCCTTTGCATTCGTATGCAAATGGCGTACATTGGATCGCTATTGATGAAACACTGCGATACTTTCACTTTTCTCCATAGCATTTTGCTACAGTACCTCATTTGCATATAACTACAAAGGGTTTGCTCACTTAAAAAATAGGATATGCAAATTTTTACACCAGCTAAAATTTCACTGTTTCAACATGACGTGGAGTAGGTCTTGATCAATGTCGGTCTTTTTTTCCGAAATGTCAGCTGGAATAGCAAATATGCCGGGGCAAAATGAGAAAAGGGCTGATTTTGGGCAAAAAATGTAGTTGCTGTTTTGTAGGCAAATTGAAGCTCACGTTTTATTTTTCCTATAAAAATACATTTAATGTTGATAGCAAATAACGTAGTACATAATTATTAGGCTCACACTAATATTTCTAAGGTACACAGCATGTTATGGAAAAGAAAGCCTTTCTGCGATAAAGTATGATGTGTCTAATGGAGTGTCAACTTTACATATGGATTACATATGGAAAAGGCGTGCAAAACAATTGTCAAACATAACCCTTGTATTCTTATAAGAATGTGTTGTTTCTTGTATTCTTAAGTATATGTTGACGCCTTAGAGCCACAATGTATTGAAAAAGAAACCCAGACATACCTGTTTTATTCCGCTAACCTTAACAAGATAATCCTTGTGTGCGCCCTATTCTCTTACAATTAGTACTGGAGGCGGTGGGGTTCCTTTTTGCCACTACTTGTCACTGACAAAATGATAACCCTGCCGTTTTAAGAAACCCCCAGATTTCGCAAGTTTAAAACCTCCCAGGTTTCTTCAAGCTAATGGGAATCTTCATTGAGCTCACAGGAACCTGTGACCATAACAGAAAAATTCCGGTGGATTTAGTACCGCGGCTGGGCAACTCATTATCAGAAAAATATAAACCTCAAATAGTAATACTGGATAGTGCTTGAGTGTTTAAAAAAACTCTTTGTTCAGTGTTAAGTATTTCGTATTTCTATTGAACAAAATGAGTGCCATAAACGCTCACGCACTAAAGAGTGTTATAAACACTCAAAACTTGAGGCCTATTTTTCTCTGAGCCCCTGGTGTCAGCTCCCTGTCTTGTAGTGTTGATGATCGTGTTCGTCTTCTCCACTCACATTTCCATTCGGGACTCTAACTCGATCTGCGGTCCAAAGAATGTCTACACTCAACAAAAGCATTGCGATGAAGAAGAAGAAGAAAAAGATGGGACAAATGGGAAGACGCTGAGAACCAGACAGAGATCCTCCACTAGACTATCGACACTCTCGAGTTGAGTTGGAAGGGTTTTTTTATTGTTCCGACCAGCAACTCCGTTCCCATCTTTCCCCACCTCAAAACAGCATCGAACAAGAAGATTTCGGAGGATCATTGATATCTAGACGAACATTACTTCACCTACAATTATAACCAATATCTAGAAGGACGCTACTTCAACAACAAGAATCAACAAAACCGAGAGCAAAATTACTTCAACTACAATGTTTGAAATCGCCTATAAGTCGTGAGGTTTTTGTCCAATTCGACTATTCCGAATTTGTAGTAGTTACATGACCAAAATTATTTCGTATCATAGGTTCCCCGAATCACGAACGTCACTCACATCCTGTGACTTCAACCTCGAACAGCATCGAGGCGTCGTCCCTTTTTTGGAGTCGCCAAGAATATCCAGCGTGTGAACCCCACCAGCAGCAGCCTACGAGACAACAAACACCTCGAGGTGTGCTTGGTGGTTGTCTGAGACATGTTCGCTCGGTGAACACGTTCTCATCGTTCTCGAAGCTTCTGTTCGAACGTTCTAGAACTTTCTACCCTATCGATTTTGGTTCTAGAACCTTCTACCCTATTGACTTTGGTTCTAGAACCTACTATTCTATTGATTTTCGACTCTAGAACCTACTATCATATTGATTTCGGACCTAGAACCTACTATTCTATCGATTGATTACCTGGTATCATATCAGCCGGTATCATCACGACTCTTCACCATTTCCCTTCAATCGATTCAGCCATATTCGTGTGTATGATTCACACATTCGTTTACCTACCACAATTTGGAATGGCCGCATCCATCTTCGTCAGCTAATCAGAGAACGAAACGACTAATTGCAAGGGATCCCCGCGAGATTCCGAGAACACTGCTGGAAGTTCTCGCTAGAAGTTCACGCTTGAAGTTCACTAGAGGCTCTCACTAGAAGCTTTCACTAGAAGCCCACTAGAAGCTCAATCTAGAAGCCCACTAGAAGCTTCAAACTGCCTTAACAGCAAGTTATAGGGAACCCTCATTATACCGTCACTCGTACTCCTGACCTTGGACGACTAATCGACACGGCTTCCAGATCATTCCCACCGTAACCAACGCAACTTCTTTCTACCTCCTTGGCAACTCCACACGTGAACTTTGTCTAATGTCATAAGAACAACTGGGCTGCTGCTACAAATCTGTCTCGACATCGCTATACGTCTCCTTTCAATGAGAACATTCTTCGTCTTATAGATTACGACCAAGCCGGGCCGGTTATCTACTTCTCGCTAGGAGCTAACGCTTCAAACTCACGCTAGAAGCTTACTCTCGAAGCTCTCACTAAAAGCGCTATTTGGAAACTCTTGTCAGAATCTCTCTTGAAGTCCCGGCTAGAAGCTCTTGCTAAGCCGTTATAACGGTAAGCTTAGAGAACTCTCATTCTCTACCAGCTCTCCCATACTCTCTACTCCTCACCTTGGTTGAACCGACGCAGCTTCACCTCTTCACCGTTGCTCTCCCCGCCATCTTCTCACAGCCGGTGAGAAGAGACTTCGAGGCGGAGGGACGAGGTCTCCTCCACTGTGAGATTACTCCTTCTCCTTCTTCTTCTTCTTCTTCTTCTCTCCTCGGAGTCTGAGTTGGGAGGGCGGTGCTTGGCCGCAATACCATGCTCGCCACTGAGACGACGGCCCTCAACGGCAATCCGAAGAAGCACTCCATGTAAGGCTGCTGGCTTGCTAGCACATTCACTTTTGTGGGCTAATGTTACTTCCACTTTTCAAATTTGCTTATTCATATCGAGTGCAAACATTGTTGTTGTATGCAAATTAGGTATTGTAGTTCGGCGGAAGTAAGATGCCACGCTTGCACATTCTCTTGGCCTGGTAGATCATATGATTGTGCTCTGACGTCATTCAAATACTGTCCTTACTGTCATAGTTAGCGCTATTTCATTCTTTTCTAATTGAATCTAGTACCTATCAGTTGCATTATTGAAATCCTTGGCTTCATCTTGAAGTAAGAGAAACACACTGTGGTATTGATTGAGAAGCACTAACTACTAACATAACTACCTAACTAACATACTACTAACATACATAACATCAACAGTTGTTGCTAGTTCAATGAAATCGTCTTGCATTTTGTGTAGAATTGCGACAATCGGTTTTTGATGTATTCTGATGGACTCGAATATGTTGATGATTATACCAAAAAAACTTAGTAGGTTGAATGCGCACTTTCTTCTGGAAATTATATGCGATTGTGGGATATACTTATCATACCCATGGCGACTTTTACCAGGATTGTTCCGATGTCCAAAGTAGCTTCTTAGGTGCTCACGGTGAAACATAACACTTGCAATACACACTTGTACGGCACGCTAGGTTCTTATTTAGCGAGCCTACGCTTGGTTATCGATATCTTATTGTTAGTGGTTGCATAAATTTGACACACAGCGTTCACTTTATCGCCTACTGCTTATAAAAAATACTCAGGTTTCTTACAACATCGTCTCAGCTTACAATTTCTATAATGATTACAAGACTTGTAAATATCACCTTCACTAACAATAAGATTAGCTTGAAATTTCAAGAGTTTTCAAGAGCTTACATTTCAACGTCTGATTGAAATACTTGTGGTGATTTCAGAAACCTTCTGTTGAATCAGCCGGTGCTGTTCGGAACCTGGGATGGCGTGTTCACAACGGTCATGGTCAACATCTTCGGAATCATCGTGTTCCTTCGGATGGGATGGATTGTTGTTAGTAATTTCATATTCCTTAAAACATTAGGTTCTTAGAATTATTTCATATACCTTAAAGCTTTAGGGTTCTTAAAATTATTTTTAATTCTAAAAATTTTTAGGTTGTTAGAACCCATCCTTTGCTCTTCTTTGTGCGCCTGTTGGACAATTTTTTTGTTTTTTTAATGTTTTTTATTACTTCTGTGCCAACATCACTAATGAAAAAAAATCAGTTGCCAAGGACCATAGATTGCAAAAAAAAATTCGTAGTGTAGGCACATTTATAAATATGGTTATTTCGAAAAATGACAAATATCAGTTTGTAGTGAACGCTAATGAACTTGAATAATATTTTGTTCTATTTACTTCTTTTGCATTCGCCTCGCAGGACAAAGAAGGCAAATCAATGTTTTTGAGGTTGTATTTTGTTTTTGTTATTTTTTTTTTCTGTTCCAACTATTTTGTTCTTGCAAAAAGATCTTGTAAACCATTGGGCATCTTGTTTTAAAAAATTGAACATTCTGCTGGTCCTAACACTAAGTATCCGATGAGCGCACCAAGAACCCAATTGAATTTCAATTGCCTATTATGTAAAGAAGCTCGTGAGTGAAGCATATGAACTGCACATGAAGTAAATAGTCTTTAATAACGGAATAATCTTTTTTAAGATCTTAAGACATCAAAAAATCGACCTTTGATGTCTTGAAGATCAGTTTTTGATAGATTTTTGAATTTGTCACCAAATTGTCCGAACTTTTCATCAACCATCATCTACAATTATCTTGATAATATGAAATGCGCGTCTAATGAGTGGGTAGGGAAACATTTGTCTGCTCAATAACGATACATCCCACCCCACCAATCTTGGGTTAAACTTTTTTGCAGCCTAACATGCAATTTTACTGCATCGTTACAATTAAGCTGCATTGGCTACTGTTTAGTGTGGGAGTAAGGAGCGGGTGGAAGATAAAGCTAGCTATCAATTATCACTGCTATCACTTCTTTCTGATCACTATGTTATAGTCGATGACGTGCGTGTTCTTTTGTTGATACGTTAGAAAAACTGTTTACTTATCATTATCATATCACATTCGGCACCATACCAATACATAGCCATCGAGGGGTTTTTGCGCTGTTATCATTGTTGACACTAACAACACCAACCGGAACAGCCAGACCTTTCCTCATACGTATTATGCAATGTCTGGTTACCTAAAAGTTGTAGCATATAAAGTGCTCAAATGCTTTAAAAAATGTTTCGACCTTTTGTCAATACACACACTAATTGTAAGAAACATATCATAAATTAGGTACTATAACATGTTGTAAGAAAAAGCAGCATGAAGAAATGTAAACTCTACTATGCCATAAAGACAAAAAGAATAAGTAAAATAACCTCCAATGCAACAAGTTAATAACATAATAAAAGTAAAAACTGAAATAGTAGATCTTATAAGTAAAGTAGATCAATAAGTGAATTTTTTCTTGAGACGAAAAGCTTGCAGTTTCTTTGCAGCACATAAAGTGCATCTGCATTTTTTGCAGCCACCATTTCTTCCAATTCCGCTCATCCTCTCAATATGCAATAGAGCATATGCAATGAGCGTCCCCGGAAAATAACCCAATGGCAATTGGCTAGAGAGCGGCGAAATAGTGTGCGTACGCGAGAGACGCAGACACACATTGGCAATGCGCAGACAGACTGTGGGAACGGCAACGGATTACGGGCCGGAAAAAAAAACATTGAGAGATTG
>JACMIJ010001768.1:0-11321 GCA_014805365.1 Koerneria luziae
TGGTACTGCGTCCCATGAGCTACCAAAACTTTGTTAGACTGCTCTAAACGTTATATTATAACCACCAAACAATGTTACTCATCATATTGTGCTCACTCTTCAAT
This sequence comes from Koerneria luziae, assembly GCA_014805365.1. Lineage (NCBI taxonomy): Eukaryota > Metazoa > Nematoda > Chromadorea > Rhabditida > Neodiplogasteridae > Koerneria > Koerneria luziae. The sequence goes on from JACMIJ010001768.1 coordinate 105, forward strand.
ATTATGTATGTACACTATTTTTGTTAGAACAGGGGTGCGCTCGTTGGCACGCGCTGCGGTTGCGACGCGTATTGGTCGCCTTTGTTAGGGCGCGTAGGAACACTTTTCTCCCTGTGATTTCCGCGATTGTTCTGGAAGGAAAACGGAACAATGGAGGAGGGAAGGCATCACAATATGTTTTGACTGACGTAGAGCAGAAAATCGAGCATTGTACACCATAAATACTTATTGTTATATTTGGGTGCTCAAACCGGCATAGCTTCCGCCACTTAGATCACACTTTTCGGTGCCTAAATCTCGTCTGACTCAAAGAATGCGAGTGACATAGGTCAGACGACTTTGCGATGCCGCTCAAACAATGGATGCATTGTGGAAAACAATCAAAATGAAATGCATTGTTTGAAATGAGATGCGTTGCAAGACCGACCTTTTGTGAGATTTACTATTTGTCGCCCTGTCTGCTCGGTGTAGATTACACACAATGAGCAGAACATTGTGGCATCCGATGCATTCACATAAACAATGCTTTCCAGTGTTTGGAGGAGTCGGGATGCAAAACGTGCATTTGTTGCGACATAAACCACAATGCTCTGCTCATTGCGTGTAATTTACACCGAGCAGACATGGCGAAAAATTGGAAATTTGCGTAAAAGGTCGGTCCTCCAACGCATTTCATTTCAAAAAGCGCATCTTATATTTATTGTAAGCTTACAATTAGTGACGCTAAATAGCAAAATAAAAATACAACGTTAGTTAATTTGTACACCGGAGAAAAACCTAACAATAAGATTTGACAACAGCATTCACTTATGTTCACATTTATTCTGGGCAACACCTCTTACAATTAGAAGCAGCATTGAGAAGGGCGCGAATTACATTTCAATTTTTTTAAACCAAAATGAAACAACAAAATTGAGGCTACATGTGAGATACTAATGTAAACGGCGTCCGAACGAAAAGTTCTATTCAAGTTCAACAACGGAGAAGTGAGTACGAAGTATTAGAAAGACAACCGACTCCTGGAAAGCCGAAACTCAATCAGCGCCTCTCACTTCTCATGGACGGGTGTCTCGTCTTCATTAGAAAAACAAAAAAGAGAAGACAGAGAACAAGGAAGAATATCCGAGCAGTAAAAGAAGAACATGCTGAAAAAAAACGGATAAACAACATAAGAAGGGAGAGGAACAAAGACATGGCAGAAAACACTTGTTCACAGAAAACAAATAAACGATTTTGAGGGTTTTGTTGTTCCATTGTTTAGTGCCCGGAATATTTTAAACAATTATTCCTTATACTTGTTGTTGCATACTGTCCGCATATACTGTAACACGGGAAAAATCAGGGTTATTAACACTCAAATACTTTTAAAGCTTATCTAACGGCCAATATTTTCTCTAAGAACAAGCAGAACAAAATATAAATAAGGAACCAAAAAAGGTAAACTTCCAAAATACCTTAAATATAATAGTAAAAAAAGGCAACGCTAATCGTATTGCCAGAGCTCACCAAGAGTAATCCGAGCCACTGACAATAAGAAGAAGAGAGAGACGAAGAGGAAATGATCACAGAGCAGGAATCCATCACCGACCGGGGGGTTCGGAGACAGATAAAGACGATTAATCTCCACCTGACAATGTGAGTTTGTAGGCAAACACCCGAGTGGTAAACAAGAGTATAGTTTGATGTGAGCTTTGTGCGTTAATCGGATTTCCTCCTCAACGTTTCCAGACCCTCGGACGACTTTACTGGGCTCCTAGACTAGTCTAGTCTAGCAAGCATCTAGTAAGCCTACTATAATATTACTAGCTTATCTGACTCCGTTCTGTACAAATATCCGACTGTCACTGTATGTTCATATCTTATTGTTAGGATTCTTTCCAATTGCACAAATTTGCAAAAGCACTGGAATTTTTCACAATTCTAAGCCGTCTTTGAAACTGTAATGAACTGTGACCAGTTTGAATACGCCTACGAAACTGACTATATAGCGAGAGTCGGATATTTGTACCGAACGGAGTCATATATTCCAATAATATTATAACTGTGGAAATCGCAGTGACACCACAAAATTTCATAGCCGCCGAATTACAAGGTAGCCATTACATTTGCATACGTATTACTATAATATGATAGAAAGTCGGTTTATGTGAATGTTTGGGCAGCCTTTAATGTATTGTTTCTTTTGCACGTCACTTGTTCTTATTGTTAGTATTTATTGGCATTGTTGGCATCGCAGCCATCAACAGTCATTCGCATGATTACTATTACTATCTTACTCCGTTCTGTACAAATATCCGACTGTCACTAGACATTCGATTCTGTAAGCGTATTCCACTCAGAGAAAAATAACCCTTAATTAAGCCTACAAACCGCTTAAGGGTTTATAACCCTCTTTTTTTCAGTGTTAAGTATTTCGTAATCCTATTGGAAAAAAGTGAGGGTTATTTTTCTGTGAGCAATTCTACCCAGTTCATGGCATGTTCACAAACTTGTCAAACGGCGTACGATATCGAAAATTTTTGAAAACTATAGAAAATTTGTGTAACTGAAAAGAAACCTAACAATAAGATATGGTTACAAAGTGGCCGTCGGATATTTACAGAGCGGAGTCAGGTATACCAATAGTGCAGAGGCTTCCTTCATGCGAACAAAGAGTATATACACATTTCCGACAAGTGAAAGTTTTATTTTCGAAATTTCATTTTGAATTTGAGTTTATCGTTGTGGATGAGATTCCATGACAATCTTTACATTTATGTATTTATGCAAATATATGATTATACAAACACTGGTCAAGGTTGCCAATGTCACCCAAAGAAATATACAAGAAATATAAGAAAGGAACAAAGACACAAATTTAAAAAAAACAATAAACACTGGTTAAGAAGCCTTACATAATATTATAGAAGGAAGAAAAACATACAAACCCAAAGAAGCAGAAATAGTAATATCAAAAACAAAAAAATCGATAAAAAGAATATATAGTAAAGGAAACGGAAACAAAGACAATTTATAAAGAGTTCAGTCGACATGAAACATCAATTATGATGAACAACTGGATGACATACACTCGTGGATAGCTACTGTATCTGTGCAAAAAAATATCGATCAAAGCCTATCATTGGACAATCGGAAGTCGGGATCTAGAAGCAGAATATGACATACACAATATATTCATGGAAATCAGGTAACAACAAAAGTCAGATTCTGGCCACAAATACCAATGTCAGGATTGTTAATCAGGATAGTCTACTGGACCATACAACGGACATTCATGTACAACAACGGAATTCGTGGACAATAATAGATCAGTGTATATTACCGGAGATAGATCAAAGACTGGACAATCAAATAACATGTGAAGAGGGAGAACATAATTGACCACTGCTAACAATAAGAGCCAAAACTATTCCGGTAAAGCAATAACATTCCCGTAAAAACAATGGATCAATAATCACTCATGGAAGCCAGCTAATAGACCAAGTCAGATTCTGGCCACAAATACCAATGGAATACCAGAATTATCAACTGGACCATACAACGGACATTCATGGACAACAATGGAATTCGTGGACAATAATAGATCAAAGACTGGACAATAGCAAAGCTAATGCAGAGAGAAGCATAGGTAAACGTTTCAAACAACAAGAGCCAAAAAACCATTCAGTATAGCAGAAACAACGAAGTTGTTCTTATAAGCAATGGATCAATACGCTCATGGACGTCAGGAAAAGTCAAAGTCGTATTCTGGTCCCAAATATACATAGATTATCATAATCTACAACGGGAAGATACAACAAACACTCGTGGACAACAACGGACTATGTGGACAATGATAAGGATAGGCCAAAGTCGATTTCTGGACAGTCGGTAGCCTTAAGATCATCAAAGCAATCGGAAGCCTCATGGCAAGATGGACATTGCTAACAGAAAAAAGCCATTCGATGATGCAAAAACAAAGTCGATCATGTAGCAATGCATCAACACCATCGTGAAAGTCAGATCAAAGCAGAAGTGGGATCCTGATCCCAAATACACATGGAAGAACAAGAAGAACAACTGATCCATACAAATGACACTTGTGGATAACTATGGACTTCGGGTACAAACAACGATCAAGCCAATATCCAGAAAACATAGATTAAGCCTAGAATATTGACAATCGGAAGACGTATGGATGGCATGTATGGACATTGCTAACAAGAGCAAATCAACAACAACGAAGCTATTCACGTGAACAATGGAACACATGGAAATAGTCGAATAGAAAATAGCCAAGCATATTCTGGAGCCAAGATATCATACAAAGGAATATCAGGATGAATACCTGGACGATATGAAAGAGACTCATGGACAACAATGGATCATAGACTGGGACAGGTGCTGTCAGTCAGGAGATAGTAAGACACAGCCTGATACTGGACAATCGAAAGGACAAGATACATTATAGGTGACCAAAAGAAACATTGAACAATACAGGAGAATAAGGCAAGAAGACAAGGTAAAGACCAACAAAGAATGGAAGTGTTACTCGGTGTTAATGGCAAAATCTCTATGGCAACTTCAGGCTTTCAGTTTTGGCTTAATTGAAAAAAATTACACAAAAGATCATTTACAAAATACACAAAAATCTTTTGCTTCACCAACAAATTTACCCAGCAAATGGAGAAGTTTTTGTTTCCCTACCCAAGAAATAAAAAAATAACAAAAATAAGTTTTAGTCTATCATAGTTTGATCTCCCCTTCCCCCGCTACACAAAAAGGTTTTGTATCCAGCACTAAATAACAAAAAAAACTTGTACAATTCCACTTTTACATACACAAAAGAACGGTAACTTCAGTATTCTTACAATTAGTCGCTTAAAAATTCTCACAATTCCATAGTTTTTACGAGTTCAAAAAAACGAATCGTTAAAAAATAAAGTTGCATTTGAAAGAGAACCGATCACACACCGAGTAACTAACCATTCTTCATGAATGTCATCACCTTAACATTGTCATCTATGATCAATGATCAATGATCTACTATCATCCCTCAATCGCGAAGCATCAATATTTTGCGCGCAAATTTCGCGATCGCCTCGTCCAACTGCTCCGGAAGCGGCGCCAGCAGCGACAGGTAAACAGAGTAAATAAACTGCTGAAAAGAGATACTATGCCTTCCATATATTTTAAAAAGGAGTGAACGCACTGTTTTACTATGTCCGAATAGTCTTATGTTTTTTTTTTAAACACAAATAAATAGGGCATAGTTAGGTGTTATTTTGTGATATTCCCCCCCCCCGTTTTCGGTCTTTCCATCCTCATGAAACACCTAATATGCATTTATATTACTAAGGAAGCTACAGAAGTAGCAACCACACCTAGGGCAAGCTATGGTTAACGAGGACATAGTACTTCAAAAAGTGAGTTTGCTCCTTCTTTAAAGGAGGCCGGAAACCGTCTTTTCATTCGCTAAAAAAAATGTGTTAACGAGTGTTTTATTGACCTGCCACTTTTGTGTTTCGGGAACGCACATAAGCAAACTGACGGGTTTCCGACGCCTGCTAATGCACTGACAGACGTTCAAATTTGGGGCGAAAAAATGGGGTTCCGAAGGGGGGCGTGGCATACCTGTTTATTTTGTATGGCGCCAGCGCGCGCCCGTCGCAGCGCCATTCCGAGTTCCTTGAGATCCAGCGCCTCGTTCGCAAGTGCGATCCGAACCACTTCCGCGGCGTAGACGAAAGTGGCCGTCCGGCCGATTCCGGCCCTGAAATAGAACATGGACGAGAAATAATCATTTTTAAAGGAGGCAGGAAAGCGTCATCTCATTCACAAAGAATGTGTTCATAACGAGTGTTTTGACTCGTCACTATTCTGTTCAGGGAATACACATAAACAAATGCCTCGGTAAACTGACGGTTTCCGGCCCCCTTTAAAGGAGGCCAGAAACCGTTGTTTTGTGTAGCTAAACTACGTGTATAAGAGGGAGGCAACTATATAATTAAATATTGGTTTTAGCCTCCGAGGATTCGCGGTTTCTGGCCTCCTTTAACCGTTGTTGAAGTTCATTAGAGTTATCTAGATTACAGTTGCAAATTGTGCTTGTCTGTGTGCTTGTTTTCTCTCATTGCAATGAATAGAAAAATTACAACATACAAAGTTACAAAGTTACAAGGAAAATTTACAGCAATCATACATACAGGCAATGGACGGCCACTCGCTCGTACGCCTGCACTCGCAGGATCAGATCGGCCAGGATTTCACTGTCGAGGCAGATGCCCTGGAAAGAAAAAGCTATTCTGTTCTCTTCGCCTGTTCTCATTGTCTATGTACTATTTAATATCTGACTCCGTTCTGTACAAATATCCGACTGTCATTATATATTCAATTTTGTAAGCGTAATAAAGTTTTTCACAATTCAGTACAGGTGCAAAAGCATGTGAACTGACACAGGTTTGTGAAAAATTTGAATACCTTAGCAAATATGGGTATTTGGAAAGAAACCTAACAATAAGATGCCATTATAAATCGGCAGTCGGATATTTGTACAGAACGGTGTCATAAGCCAATAGTACTATTGTCGGGTGGACCCTAGTTGCGTCATTTAAAAAAGGGGGGTCACAAACTTGAAATGATAGCACAATCGAATGTGTAGTTAGTAGGCTATTTGTACAGAACGGAGTTATTCAACGACATGCTTAGAGCAAAATAAGTATCAAATAAGCCGAAATAGTGCTTGAGAGTTAACACAACCAATTTCTTCAGTGTTAATCATAACGTAATCCTATTGAAAAGATGAGTGTTGTAAACGCTCAAAATTTGAGGCATTGAGGTTGATAAGTCAAGAATAATCAATCGTACTCGGTCCGGCCAGGCCGTAACAACGAAGTGCGTGATCGAGTGCTTGAGGACGGGATGACCCTCGCGGGACAGCGTAATATGCAGATGTCGAGACACGAATCCATTCATGTGCTGGACCTGAAATCACATGTATACTAACAATAAGTATACTATAGTAAGAGTATACTATATTAAGAGTATGCTATACTTCGAATATATTACACTAAGAGTATACAAAACCTAAGAGTATAAACACATGTGTTGTACCTGAAATCACTTGTCAATTCAAGGCTGCTAACAATAAGTATATTACACTAAGAGTATTCAAAACCTAAGAGTATCCTATTATAGTAACAATAGAAAACCTAATAGTATACTATACTAAGACTATACAAAACCTAAGAGTATCCACTCATGTGCTGCACCTGAAGTTACTCGTCAATTCAAGTCTGCTAACAATAAGTATACTATTATACATTAAGAGTATGCAAAAGCTAAGAGTATGCTGTACAAAGCGCATGCTATGCTAAAAAAAATGAGTGTTATAAACACTCAAGCACTAAGGGGTGTCTAGACACACAAAAGTTGAGGCTTATTCTTCTCTGATTGCTAGCGGTATTCGGAAAACGACTTGCGTGCCTTGCTGTAGACGACGGTGGCGAAGTTGCCAACATTGGCCGGGTCGGAAAAGCGCAGAGCGCGATCGCCGGCTGAACTGCGATAGCGCGTGGCGTCAAGCGATTCCTCGTCTTCCCGCTTTGATTGCTGCTCCTGGGTGGCATCGTGCAGCTCGCGTCCCTCGTGCATGTGCTCGGCCTCGACCGGTTCCGACAACAGATAGGAGGAGGCTCCCTGCAAGAATGTGGAATCAGTATGATAGAATACATACTTATGATAGGATAGCATATGTGCAGCAGAAAAGTAGTCAAAAATGGGGGGTGGCGGTACCGGATGGGCCGATTTTCATAGGGGAGAGTGTCTAACATTGTCGGTCGGGTTTTTTTCTTATGCGCTTGAGGGGTGGACCCCATTTGCGCGATTCTCCATTTGCGCCAACCGATCTCTGTAAGCCCAATTTTGGTTTCTACTAGCCTGGTGTGCACACTGGTGCTGGTAGTCTCTGGAAGGAATTCGAAAAATGTAATTTTTAGAGGAGATAACAATAGTTGGTATACATATAACAATAAATAATTCAAATGAGGTCCACCCGTGCTTGGGGGGGGGGCAAAGGAAATTGGAAGGAATTCTAACAATAAGATTTGATCAAATAGTACCAGTCGAACAGCTGTACAGAACGGTTGTCAAGTAAGAAATAGTACTTTATATATTTTTAAATATTTGTCATAAAATAAAAACATACCAGTTCTGACGGAAGGCAAAGCATGATCACACACGACGTACCCGTCGCCACAATCATGTTGAAGAAGTCGTATGCTGTACGACAGAGCGGGGACTGAATTATTCCGTTATAGCATAATAATAAAGTTAACTTATTATTATTATTAATAATTTTATTTATGTATCCGTACACCGCAGTCAAAGAATGTCCCCCACATCGTGACCAATCACAGCTATTCCAACATTCTGTGGAGTATTTCCATGAAAAGTTAAATGCTTGGATATGTGAACAAAGAATAAAGTAAAATAAAGTATGATAGTATAAAATAGTTAGGGAATGGAATAGTCTGCTAAGTTCGCTTCCCAGTACCGATACCCCCACTCCCCGAGACGATCAACATCCTGGCCCTTCCCCTACAACAACAATTCACCCCTTCATTTTATAAGTAGTTATTCCCATAAACCCCAATCCCTGTAAGTGCATTTGCCTTGTTACCAAATGCTTTGGAATTTGAATAAATAAAAACAACATAAAATAATATAATACTTGAGTAAGTATCCATCGTGTGGTGAAATAATTCGCGTGGACGTAGTCGACGCCGTCAACAAGCACTCGGCTGCTCTCGATACAAGGAACGGAAGGGAATCTGAAGTGCGAAAACCGGCGATTCTCATAACCCTAATTGTAAGTTTAAACGCATTTTGGGTCCCGCCGCGATATGCGTTGTGATTGTTGTAGCTTGTACATAGGCTGCGGGTCTCTAACACACACATATGTAGTTCTGCTATTATAATACAAAGCAACGGTTTCGTGGCTCCCTTAACGGCTCCACCCATATATGTATTATTGGCTTACCTGACTCCGTTCTGTACAAATATCCGACTGTCGCTTTATAATAGCATCTTATTGTTAGGTTTCCTTCCAAATGCACACATTTGCTAAGGTGTCCAAATTTTTCGCAACTGTATGATGTTTTACAAGCTTAAAAACCTGTTATGAATTGTGAAAAATTTGAATACACATGCAAAATTGACAATGCAGCAACAGTCGAATATTTGTATGGAACGGATTCAGATATGCCAATGGTAAGAACCGCCTGGATAAGAACTGTCTGACTAAGAACCTCTAGAACAGTGCTCGCTAATTTGATAATCTTTTGGGTTCTTATTCAGGCGATTCTTATTTCTGCGGTTCTTATTCAAGGCCGCGCCCCTTTAACTATGCTAAAGATGTTTGTGCACAAGTGTAAGGAATTCTTCGTCCCCGCCAATAGTATGCATACCGGTTTTTCTCCGGATTGCGACTGAATGAGACGAGTTCCGAAGGGGCGTATTTGATGTTGTTCATCTAAATCAGCATTAAAATACCTACATCTTCGAAATACCTACATAATTGAACTACAAGGAGATCTACCGATATTATGATATCTAGGCGCATAGCCTGAACATCTTCGCTATCGCATCTTCCTATGCTCCTTTCTCTGAGTTACTCGGCTTAAAGGACGCTGGAAATCGTCATTATATTCGAAAAAAAATGTGTTCATGCTTTACTAGCCCGCCACTTTTGTGCTTAGGGAAAACACATAAGCAAAATTCCTCGGTAAACTAACGGTTTCCGGTCCCATTTAATGCACAAGTGACTGTGCAATCGCGATACCCCGCAAAGAAATATGCATATTTTAAACCAGCAATCCAGCAACCCCTTCAAAATGCTGTGAGCTTATAAAACGCATCGCTTTGCTAACAATAAGCAATACAGCATTCGCTGCTGCCTGTCTTGCACTGCGCTCTGTACAAATATCCGACTGCCAATTTATGATGACATCTTATTGTTAGGTTTCTTTCCAATTACCCAAATTTCCAATGTATTCAAATTTTTCGCAAATCTATGTCATTTTACAAACTTGTGAACCTGTACTGAGTTGTGAAAAACTTGAATGCGCTCACAAAATTGAATATATAATGACAGTCGGATATTTGTACAGAACGGAGTCAGATATTCCAATAGTAGCTATAATAACTAACAAACGATCTATTCTCTGTATACTTTTACTAGTTATACTAATTACTTTGCTTTATTATTTTAATACCTTGCGAAAGATGGTCAGCAGACGCTTCCGACATCCGATGATCAGTTCAACGTATTTGATGAGTCGGAGGCGTTCCTTCGCAGCCTGTCGTTTGCTCCACCCTGCAAAACGTGTACTCTCTCTGGCTGACTAAAATGCGCATTTGAAATTTTTTTTTAAACATCAAACTGCAAATCTACAATTAAAGAAGCTCTGCATAAGTGGGCCTTTTAATAACCGGGTTTCTGAGGTAGACTGTCCTGTACTATTGGCATACCTGACTTCGTTCTATACAAATATCCGATTGTCATAGTACGATCAAATCTTATTGTTAGGTTTCTTCCCAATCACCCAAATTTGCCAAAGTATTCAAACTCTATGCCACTTTACAAGCTTGTAAGCTGCGCTGAATTGTGGAAAACTTAAATACACTCACAAAATTAAATACATAGTCGGATATTTGTACGGAACGGAGTCACGTGAGCCAATCATACCTACGGTGGTTGACTCTCCTAGTAGGCTCTTTTGTATTTAAAAACCCAATCGTTTGTCTAAATGTGTCAAACTATGGCATTATTACCCAAGAACAACATATGACTGGTGCCGGATTTTGTGTTTCTTAGATCAAAGTGAAGGAAGACAACAACCCATCGTTTCCTTATCTATTATAGTAGCCCTTTCTCACAATAGTTGCGGGTTTCGTACTTCTATAGTTACGTAACAATGGTTTTGCAGCTAGTTTGGGCTCACCATGATAGAGGCCGTAGAGTCCGCCAAGGACGAAGAGGACGATCAAGACTCCGCCAAATGAGATCCAACCGAAATCGATCGATGAGGTCGGCGTCGTTGGGATTGTGTCTGACGAACGATTGACTGGGTGTGACAACATCGGCAGTGGCGAAATCCTGACAACCATTGCGGTGGTACTGGTAGTAGTGGTGGTGCTTGTGATGGCACGGGTGGTGGTCATTCTGGCTGTTGTCGT
>JACMIJ010001769.1:0-11319 GCA_014805365.1 Koerneria luziae
ACTCAAAAAATTTTTTGAGGAAAACTCAAAAAATCGAAAAATTTCGAAAAACAAAAAACAAAAAAGTCCCAGCCCTGGTGGAAACTACAATTGTGTGCTCTAGAGCTGAAAAGGTTGTTGCTGCTTTTTTGGCGGATGAGGTCCTTAACAGTAGTAGTAAAGTTTATTCAAACACGTTGAGAGATGGAGAGAGAGAATATTTAGGTATCTATGATTCAGTTGTATCAAACATCTGTTTTGAAGCCATGTATAGCTCACGGACTACTAGTACACCCTTTCGGGTTATTGCATTATTGCGGATTTACTGCAATTTGTACATACTCTGCACTTGAACTTGATCACATGTGTTCCATCGTCAAAAATTGCGAAAGTGGCATTTTCGTGACGCCAAGGAACAGCGACCTTTGAAGTCGCCATCTCCGTTTGTTTCATGTACATATTGTATGTTTTTTTTACAACTTGACGGTAGCCCACAGTTCGCATTTTTGGTCTAACAATAAGATATGCTTGAAGACGTTTATCGATATGGTCTTGGAATCCATATGCAGTTGTTGTACGGTTAAAGGGAGCCGGAAAGCGGTACTTTTACTTTGTTTTAAAAGTACGTGCAGAAAGTAGGATTTTTCTGATATGTGTTTGGTACGATTAAAGTAACGCTTTCCGGCCTCCTTTAACGATGAATGCGTCTTCTCCTTAGATCCACGGGCATTGCGATGGTGGAATGCACTGTGAGTTATGTCGAACGAAACCGCCGAGACACTGGCATTTCGCCGGTTGGCACATTTCGATGCACATCGCCTGAAGCAGTGAATGTGACGAAATTTTGGATTTAAAGGATCCCGGAAACCATAATTTTATTCTTTAAAAACGTGTTCATAACGAGTGTCTTATTGACCTACCAATTTTGTGTTCAGGGATGCACATACGCAAATCCCTCAGTGAACTCACTGTTTCCGGCCCCCTTCAAGTTTGAATCTTTATTTTATTCTTCTACTTCTTCTTTGCACCATTCCCGATTATTATACGAGATCGGTGCGAGATCGGTCTGGTCTTCATAGGACTGCGCCCTATCCTGGGGGCAACCCAACGGGCCGTCCCGAGTTGATTCGACAACAGTGCCGACAGTTTTCGAGCAACCGTAGAGGAGTTATATTAACTAAAGAGTGTTAAAGACACTCACGATTTGAGGTTTTTCTGTGAGTAGGATCTAGGAAAGACCCCATGTGGATTGCGTAAAGAAATCGACATAATATGTTATCAGATAACAACAATCACCTGTTGATTCTGGCAAGTGCTCTCGCAGGAAGAGCACTCTCGCCACTCCTCATTCGCCCCGCAGCGGCCGGCAGCCTGGGCTGTCGCAGTCAGCATCAGAATCGCGAAAACGAAAGAAATCTGAAGAACAACCAGTTCGTTACGGTGGAATGTTGTAGACTGTAAAGTAACGTATGCAGTTTACACACTACTTGAACACCGTTCTTTGCAGTTTCAATTAAGCCATTAAACGGATTTTGTGTAGCAAAGATGCTACGCATTGTGATGAGAACTTCTTGCTCGACAGTCACAACATGTTGTTTTCCCCGTCTACAGTACGTCATTAGCATACGTGTACAATTATTTCTTTCTAAGAATCATACACTGACCTGTCACGTTTCTATGTTTCAAAACCGGGTGACCCTCTTGTGCAAAACGTCGGAATCATCACTACCTATTGCAAATTTAGGTTCACAAAAGCCTCCAATGTTAACGTATCAAAACACACTTGGTGCCCGGGCATTATCAATAACGTTGCTGTTGGTGTCGAAGCATGATAAGAATAAAGAACATATGCAAATTTCAAACCAGCGGAAGGTCCACTGTCACATCAACAGTGGCTATGTTCAATATTATTGGCTTATCTGACTCCGTTCTGTACAAATAACCGACTGTAGCTATACATGGTCAATTTTGTAAGTTTGATCAAGGTTTTTCACAGTTTAACGCAGTTTACAAGCTTGTGAAATTTCACGGGTTTGCGAAGAAGTTAAATGCTAATTTGTGTAATTGGAATGAAACCTAGCAATAAGCTTTGATCACATAGTGACAGTCGGATATTTGTACAGAACGGAGCCAGGTACACCATTAGTACTATCCCAAAAAGAAGAACAAACTCACCAGTGCAGTTCGCATCTTCAATAGTTCTGTTGTCGAATGGAATGGCAACGCCCATTAAAGTGCTCGCCATTAAATAGTCTCCGTTCTGCCACCACCTGGTATTGACTGTTAGTGGATGAGTCATCATTTGTTAGGCTACACGTTCCAGTCGCTTTCTCGGTCTGCCTGGTCGACAAACGGGGAACTACGAAAGAGGCACAGCAACCATTAAAAGCCACAAATTTGTGGGAGGAACAAATACTACTCGTCTGCTATAGGGCTCACGAATTTGTCCGATAAGTTAGCATTCACAAAATTGCTGTGATTACACAGTTATTAGTTGTTAAATGTACACAGTGGTACTCAAATATTCCTGTTAACTATGGCCGAAGACATGTATTCGAATTTTGTTATCGGAACAGTTTATTTTGCATTTTCGTGAGTCTAATACCAGCCAGTACAACACAAAAACCGAATGCAATGATGTGAATGTGCTATGTAATGGCGGCAAATTCTGCTTACTGCATTCCTGACATCGCTATCCAAGTACAATATGGTGAGAACGGGACAATCCTATAAGCGCACAAAATCACTTGCGCACAAACTATAACTTTTAACGTAAGCTAATTGTAAGCAGTATCTGTATTTTAACATGAGTTTCAAGATATGCGAATTTAGAACGCAAAATCAAAAATGATGTCGCTTACAATTAGTTGCTTACTGACCCAAATATAAGGTTGTGCGCTAATGATTTGTGAATTTGTGGGATCGTCCCGTGAGAACTACGGAGCAGGCTTTTAAAGGTGTAAATGGAGCTGCAAAATCGTTATTTTATTGTAGCATAAATGTCTGTATAAGTGACCCGCAACTTCTTTGAGAGGGGCCAGGTATATTAGGAAATGGTTTTTGCCTACGAGGATTCACAGTTTCCGGCCCCCTTTAAAGGAGGGGGGGAGGCGGAAACCGTTGATTGTTCGAGGCAAAAACTACCGTTTCCTTATTCGCCACTTCCGGGGAGCTCACAGAAGTTGCGGATCTGTTGTGCACACATTTCTGCCACAACGAAACAACAGTTTCGCAGCTCTTTTAATGAAATGTCGGTTGACCTTTCAACAACAACATTGAACAGTGAATGAAACCCTCATAATCGATGATTATTTTGCTGTGGGGTCTTCTTATTAGCGCTTAAGCTTTCACTACAACGATGAGGAAAATGCCCCACATCCCCTTATTTGTGCTATGTTTATCAGGTCGGCTCAATTTTAGAGTTTCGACGTCCTAGCTAATACCACTAATCTATCGTGCTTTACAATTAGTTGTCGTATTGTTATTTTGATCCCTAACATAGAACCTCTAACAATAAGCTAGCTTAGCGTCGTATGATACTATTGAAATCTTCTAATAGCCTTTGAATTAGCAATAAGCAAGAGGTTCAATAACCAACATTTCCGCATATATAAGAGTTACCCCTTCCCTAAGAGAGGTTGTGAGTTTCTTACAGACACAGTTCTGCCTGCTATTCTGAAACAACAGCTCCTTTGTAATGAACTGCGCTCTCCTTTGTCTGATTGTAAGACACTGCTTGTCCTAAAGGCATACATAGGCGTGTTACGCTCCTATGTTTTGGAAACGGAGTGACCCTCTGGTGCAATACACCATAAACTATTGAAAATCAGGTTCGCAAACGACGTGCTTCAAATATTAAGGTATCCCAAACCAGGGCGCCTCCGCGTTATCAATAACGTTGTTGTCGATGTCTAAAGGTATCGCAAAACATAAGACTGAGAAACCAATAAGATTTTCGCAACACTGATCACTGAGTACACGCTCCTTAGACCGCCCATACGTCTATATCTCCGGAACACGAAAACGCCTACTAACTTCGCCCATTTCTAGTCTGCGCAGCGGTTCCTTTTTTCTCACAGGATTATGTTTCGTGTATTTTCTTTCATCCGTAAGATTGCAGTTTATGCGGCCGTTTAGGGTTGTTGATCGTTATGAGTTTGCAACTGGTACGTATATAATACAACTACTGGTGTATTACACAATCGTTCACACTCGATATCTCCATAGTCGTTTTCCTGACTCGTTCAATGTCAGGCGTCTTGGCACCTGTGGTGGACAACGGTAGGTTACGGTACTACGCAGTTATAGATTACAGTATGTACATAGCTGAAGGTTATAGTATTACAGTTGTTGTTATCAAGAATAAGTTACGGTACTATTATATAGCGGCCCGGCTCCCACTGTTATCGCCCCGCAGGCTATAAGTAGGGAGGTGCAAAGCTCTTTCGAAAAAAAAAGTTGTGTCAATTTTCTGGCGGCAATGTGTACACCAGTGCACCGCTACACCAAATTTCGGCTAATTTTTGTAATTAATTATTAAGGTGTTTATGCTTATTTTTTGTATTATTTTTTGTTGTATAAGAAAGATATCGAAGTCCTTTCAAGATTGCGTAACATAAACGGTCACAATTTTGCTATTTGTTTACGAAATTAGGCGGTAGTTTTTGCCATTATTGACAGCGACGGTTTTTCTCGATGGTCTCATTTTGTGTTTAGGGGTCGCATATTTTGACTATCCTAGGTTATAGCCCAAGCGTTGTTCTCTACTGCTGTACTTTGGAAACATGACGTTAGACTTGGGAAAGACATGTTTTTGGGCGATCTTTGAACAGCACACAGAAAACACCAAAATTATCACTGCTTATTTGGTCAAAATGCCCTTGTATGTTGTTGGTTATTGTGATTCTAGTGTTATTACGTGCGATTCAGTCCATTTTAGACCAGTACAACCCTGTATTGAGGCATTTATTGATATATAAAACAGAAAGGTGACACAGCGAACACGTGTCGCGTATGTGTTGCGGCTGCAGTCTGCGCAGCCAAAACGCTTATCGTCGAGAAAACACAAAACGCATCAAATGGCTCTTATTTTTAACTTTTTATTTTATTTTTGCCTTCCAATTTGTTATATAGCCCCAATGGCATCACGTGAAATCAAGAAGACAAGAAGAATTGTCGTACTAAGCGTCAGCTTGCACCTCCCTAGCTATAAGGCCTTGAATCGGGTGTTCTTTGTATACATAACTATTGTATAATAGGTTACAGTACTACAGTACCACATAGATGTTAACAACGGTAGGATACGGTACCATGCAGTTGTTGTTGTTTTTGACAAACCGTGCAAAAATGTTCAATATTATTGTCATCGTGTAGTGTACTTTGTGTTCAGGGAACGGTAGTAATATTTACCTTTGCTCTTTGTGTTTGTACTCTTCTACACGTGGCAGTTTTTCCCGTGCAATTAGGTGCTTGCCGAAACTATCTATCTTCACTGAAACGTATTAATTGTAAGCATATTGAGATTGCTTGAAATTGTCAGCGGGAGAAAGCCGCTCATATACCGCCGGTTTATGGTTTGTATATTATTTTGTTCATTCTTCAAACGCCTTTCTGTTTGTATGCAAATGAGGTACAGTAGATCACGGAACGCTGTGAGAGACGTAAAATAAGGTAATATTGTAAGTTTTTTTTAAATATCAAAAATGCATTTCAGGTGGCCAGTCGTTTGGCATTGCGCCAACGGCTATCGCCTATCTGTCGCTGGGTACGTCGGCAGTTTTATTTATCTTTTTTTTTTTTGCAAATTCATTAAGCAGTATAGGACTTGCGAAATTTCTACAATACGTAATAAGTCAGAAATGATAAGTATACTGAATGAACTTTTAGCTCATTTGTGTTTTTGTATATATTGTTTTTTTATATTGTGTATTTAGGAACAGTTATTACTGCGCTGCATATTCCGCTATTTCTGATCATTCTACGTAATCCTAAAAGAAGACTGAAAAAGGTACATCATCTTTTCTTACAACCCTGTTTTTCTTACTTTCGGTTTTTATTCGGTTTAAAAATTAATTAGTTGAAGAATAACACTTCAGGAATGGTTGATCATAGTTGCACTTGGTATTGCCGATTTTCTGCAAGCAATCTCGTTTGCATGGATTGGCATCTTCCGACTGACTACCATGAGTTTACCAGGTATTAATTACTATTGGAATACCTGACTTCGCTTTGTACAAATATCCGACAGTCACTATATATTTTAACTTTTCACTACTTATGGCAGCTTTACAAACAAGTGAAATGGTGGACATTTTGAAAATAAAAATGAAAAAAGCAAATTTTTGTAATGGAAAGAACCCTAACAATAAGATTTGAGCATACTAGCGACAGTCGGATATTTGTACAGAACGGAATCGATGTTTGCAGCACAGTATGCATCTTCCCTTGACTACCGTCCTTTACTTGCATACAATAAGAAAGGTTTCCTCTGTACAGCAAAGTGATATTGAAAATTAAAGGAGGCCGGAAACCGTCAAAAAATGTGTTAATAAGGAGTGTTTTATGGACCCGCCACTTTTGTGTTCAACGAATACACATAAGCAAATTCTTCGGTAAGCTGACGGTTTCCGGTCCCCTTTAAAGACTGGCGGAAGTTGTATTGTCTCAGCATTTCTGCGTTGCAGTGACTACCGTACTCATTGGCGACTGCGCCTCGAAGCCGTTCATTCTGCTGTGGGTGTTCGCGTTCCAGCTGATCGGTCTGATGACACTGTCGCTGTCCGTCGATCGAGTGCTGATCGTCACGTCTCCGGTGCGATACGCGAGAGTTGGCGTCGTCCCGCATCTGGCGCTCTTCTTCTTCGGTACGTGCAATCAGTAGCAATATGGTACTGTATGTCCGAACCATAAATAGATCGACGTTCGGAAAGGGGTTCCCACGTAGTGTTTGAGCCAGAAATTAATTATCTATTGAACATTTAGGCTCCCAAATGGGGTGCTTCCAATGTTACAGTATCCCGGCGTTATCAAATATGTGTTTGTGATCCAAACCGCCTTGTGCCGACTAGGATGTCTTACGACGTGGGCACCGTTTTACTGTTCCTTTCTGCAGTTATCTAACAATAAGGCTAAGGACCTATTTATGCTATGTTTAGCTGCAGTATTATATCTAGACCTTTGTGTTTTTGTTACTCCCCTGCGAGCTAGACAAGGAGATAATTGCTGACAGTTGAAATCAGTCATGAGCCCCAGTGATCTTTGATCTCTATTTTTCTGTTCATTACGTTTACCTGGCTAATTACCTGGTTTATTGCTCTAGCACTTGCACATTCGACGTCATTCATTAGCCAGAGAAGAGATTTTCATTCGTTAAAGGAGCCTCTGAAACAGCAGTCCTGTATATTTATGTAAGAGACCTGCAACCTCTGTGAGGGAGACAACAGTATAAGAAAATGATGCGTTTGCCTCTGAGGATCCACAGTTTCTGGTCTCCTCTAAATTTTATCTTTCTATAGGTTAGATTTCGTTCAACATCATTTAACAATTGGACTCACACTGTATCTTTAAGCCCTCATAAGGCCAGCTTAGGCCCTCACACTATGAATTGGGTTTTTCACCCTGTCACGCTCTGACTGACATTTGCGGGTTCATATGTAGCGTTACCTAGTTGTAGTAAGTGTGACACTGTCTTTTCGTTCACCCTTAAAATTACCACAAATGAGTCCATTACAGTACCAGTGCTAATATCGGCTACAACATTGGTTGTCAACCTGTTGCTTGCCTTGCGTTCTTCGGCCACCGTCACTTCGGCGTGCGTCGCGTTATTCAGCAACACTCCGGGGTATACGGTAGGTTCGAAAGAAGAGAAGAACTGGTATTCAATCTCTAATCTTCATTCAAGTTCCAAGGCATTTAGTTAGATTCTCTTATAGGGACAGGGGATTGGGAAAATAAATTAAACGTTGGGTAAGGGGTAGGGATTGCAGTTGCCTTCTTGCTAGTGCCCTCAACTGCATTACGTGGTTTTGTACTTACGAACTTTCTTACTTATGGATAGTAAATACTTTTTTATGCCGTCGTGGTGTCCTTTAAACGACATGGGTTACGGTAGGACAGAATTCCCCACCGCAACAGCGCAGCAAGCAATTCACAATGGCCACCTAGTCGTATAGAAAAACGGCGGAAGTATGTTTCAAGCAATGCTGAAGTAGACAATTGTTTGGGCTGTTAGATCGCGCTGATAAATCTACGAATTCCTAGTCACTCAACTGCAGCTCAAATGGGAATAAAGTGATTTATGTGGTAGTATGCGAGATTTCTGATGTTCCCCGATGGAAGAATGCTATTGACCGCCGAAGAACCCTTCTGATTGCGGAATAAATGGATTGGAATGAATTAAAAATGAGATATTTGTGGCATTCAGAGAATATTGTGACTTCTTTACTGTTCACAAACAGCTTTTTTGGCATATAGTATGGATCTTCCGCCGGTCTCATGTTTCCATATTCTTTTGTTACGGAGAGTGATGTCACCGCATGTAAGTGAGATGATACAGTAAGCCGGTGGAAACAGCCTATACTGTGACGGCTTATGGTCGATTCGTTCTCATCAGTTCCGAATTGTGTTCAAAGGTATCGCGTTACGTGCTGCATCAGGAAAAAACGGCTTTTTATTATAGACATATCTGATGATCAGTCGGATTATCGTTGTCGGAACTGCGGTTGTGTTATTTCCGTTCGTGATCGTCAGGATGGTGAGTTTGTTTCCTTGTACCAAGAAAGACATAATGTACTCGCAAAGATATAATATATAGCAAGAACAAGTGTGATTAGTTGCGCTAATCTAATTAGCCTTATTGTTAGACTCAAAAAATGGTTAGTATATGGATCCACAACTCGGTACTCTGTGTTTACTATCTTCTCTAATCTATTTATATAATTTATTCGAATTCCAATGCATTTCAAACACTAAAAATTTAACGGGCTAAATTGTCTGGATTGTTTGTGTTCGTGTTGCCTATGAATGAAGATGGTTCGCCTCCGCACCGCTACCAGCGCTGACAATGAGAGCTGTGAGCAAATGAATATCTTGCCTAGGCGTCTCGCTTCACATTTTGCAATCTAACAATAAGCGCCTTTCCTTGCAGCTTTTTCATGTGTACAAGAAAGAACTCAAGCAGTCTAGATATGCACGTTTTCCATGTTTTGTTCACAATTGGCGGTTGTTTTCAGAGGAAATCGGGCAGGAATGAATTTCAACCAGGAAACAGGCAGAACCAAAAGGCCGTGCGTGCAACAACCATTTCTATTGGTAAGTCGGTGCTTTGTGGTATCTGGTTTGTTTAGCATAAGAGCATGCACATGGAGAGCAAAAAACCACCGTTACTCCTTTAAACCTGTTTAAATAGAATGATCTTTACAGTGATTTTCAGCATTCACAACGATCGACTCATTCTTTCTGCTGCTCATCCCCGATTTCCTTTATGTCATCGGAATCCTCAGTCCGGTACGAATTTCCACACTTTTCAAGAATGTGTTATGGTTATTGCTGAACTTTGTTGTATGTATTCATTAAAAAACCTAAATAAGTCTCTACCGGTTCCTACGTGTCTAAGACCCTCATTACCCGTGTGTTACAATATGCTAACAATAAGCAATAGCCAGTTCAACAAATGAGGATTCAAAAAGGCTGCAGCACTCTGAAGAGTGAATAAAACACTCAAAATCGGGGAGGGGGGGGGGTTGGTGTTGTGAGCGAAGGGAAGATCCCAAAAGCGCAAAATTCATAAGCGCACAAGTTCATATTTCCGGCAGTAAGCAACCAATCAATATACATTTCGGTATATTTGCTCCTAACTCGAGCATTACTTGACATTCATACTGAAATACAGATACTTTTTAGCTGATGAGACATGTTATTGATTTGTGCGGAAGTCATTTTCTGCGCTTATGGGATCATCCCGTGAGCGAACACGTATTCTTCCAGTACACGCTGATCTACACGATTTGTGCTCTGTCGAAGGCGCTCGTCAACGTGTTCATCTACGCCATCGGACATCGGGCGATTCGGGAGGAGCTGTTGAGCCGATTTCGAACTGCGAAGCAGCACATCACCACGAAACTATCGTCGATGTCGTACAATTCTTGAGTTTCCACTAATACATGTAATGTGGTTTATTCGCATGGGTGTATTGAAACGGATTTATATAGTCTTAAACAAGAAGTAGACTCACCTTACGATGTCCTCGGTAGCCATAGCGTGCCTTGGGTGTGTTTCACACTTCTTTATGCTCTTATGTGACACGGTTGGAATAATGATTTTTTTAACGTCGCATATAACTATGCACCCATTTATTCATTTCTGTGAAGGGAAGTCACATGTGGAAATGGTGACCATTTCGCCTTTGGACGTATGGGTTCTCCTTTTTGCACTAATTGTAAGTTTTTTTAATGCCAGACTGCAAATTTACTGGTAAGGTACGGTTTTAGTTGTAAGTGCGAACGAAGCATGCTGTGTTATATGTTGTTGTGTCCCGCTGATAGCGGATAGTATTATTATTAATATATTTATCTATAATACATGCACTGCCCTATTACAAAGTACTTATTATTCATTTCATATTACATATGCTAGATGATTCAAACAGTTTGTTTTCATTGTATTTATATAACAATAGGTCAGAAAAAAATGAGCACAACCTATATGATCTGTAATCACAATTGTTGTTAGCATCATGTTACTTGACAAGGCATACGAGTTATTGGTAAATGTTCTCCCGGTGCTCATGGGAGACCAACTCACATTCGAGTGAACCCGGCTGTTTTCCGATAATGTCACCATACGTTTTGAACCACTCAAGGGAGGGAAAATACGGATAATCTTAGGAACTACAAGTTTTTGTGCCGGTTCAAAATTGCTGCTTTACTGGAAGGCTTATGCGATAGCATACAAATCTTCCAGTGCTATCTTCCGTTCCAGTAGGATCATATTTGTTTTACTCTTTCGTTTCTTACTTATGTCAACTATAGTATTATAATATAATAAATATGTGTAATATTATTACGTAGTGCTTTATTACAACACAGTGTAATAAATTCTTGTATCATAACGCTTAAAAACCGTCCAAAGAAACTCAGAGAAAAATAAGACTCAAATTTTGAGTGTTTATAACACTCAAGCACCTTTTCGCGTTTTTTGGGCTTATTTTATCTCTGAGTATACACGTTGCGTACTTCTGAAGAACAATGACCTTGTTCTTTCCCAGGGATTTAGTTGGAATGTCGTGGCGACGTTCTTTTTCGGTCGCCCAAGATGGATCAGACATCAGTCTGGAAACAACAC
>JACMIJ010001770.1:286-11318 GCA_014805365.1 Koerneria luziae
CCCCAATACGCATTCTTTTCATTTGCATCCACATACTCTGGAGTTACTTTTTCTTTGGTTTTCGCATTTCTGGTGGAAAATGTTAAAGAATTCAGCAACAATTAAGCCTTCATCCTATAAAGTATAACAGTAATGTTGTTATGAATGTATGGTTGCTGACGGCGGTTTTTAGGGGAACCCGGAGTGATATGTGATCACGATGAGATTCTGCTTCGAATGGGCTTGTCATTGCACTATTTTGTACTTATCCTATTTTGCTCCGTGTCTCCACAATCTCTTTCAATATCGCTTATTATTTTGTTCGCCTGTCTGCTTACTAACCCACCGACGGTTGTCGTGTTTGTGCGCGTATGTGGTGCGTTGCGTGCCTGAGGTGTCTGTTGTTGCAGGAGGAAATACGATGGCTGCCCGACACTTCGTTGCACTCGCTGCCAATCAAAAGAATATCTCGGCTCAGCTCGCGACTGCGAGTGCCAAATTCGAACAAGCCAGTACGTTCTTTGTGCCTGCATTGGTCTGTGAACTATGTGTGTGTCCATTGTTCCTTATGTTCATGACAAAAAAGAGTTTCTTTTCTTTTGTCTTCTCTTCATTTCTCCATTATAATGTTTTATAATAGTTATAACTGCGAAAAATCTTCAGGGTCGATCTTCGTGGCACGGAAACTCGCCCAACTGAACGAATCGAATACCGTGTTGGAGAAGGAGATCGCCCTTCTCAAGGAGAATCTCGTCGAGGCAGAAGTCGCCGCCGGAGGTAACATGGGCTTGACATTATATGAAAGGGGGGAATGGCTTGGCATTCATCCTCGTTGAATACATGCTCTGCAGTGACACAAGTGGCCGTGCCTGCCAAAGGTGGCAAAAAGGAACCGCCAACTGTGGAAACCATGAAAAAACCATCGACGAAGGAACAGGAGAAGGTGAAGAAGAACAATGCAAATGATGATGAGCAGATCGATATTGGACGCATTGATCTACGAGTCGGACGCATTCTGAAGGCACGGATCAACATTCTCTTTTTCTTGCTAATAATGGGAGGGCGAATGAGGCTACCGTAAACCATTGTTGTCGTAAATCATAATAAGACTGTTGTTGGGAATAAGTGTGACACATAGTGTTTATGAGGTATGCGAGTGATATTTGTGATATGTGATACTTGGGAGTCGCTTCATTCTGTTGTGTCAGGCGGAGAAGCATCCGGATGCAGACGCCCTGTACGTGGAGACAATCGACGTGGGCGAACCGGAGCCGCGGACCGTCGTGTCGGGTCTCGTCAAATATGTTCCTCTTGATCAGGTAGATTCGAATACTTGACCGACTGTCACAACGATCAAAACATGTTCTTATTGTAACTCCGTCTATGTAGGTTTCTTCCAATAATTCGGCTCTATTACGAAGCGATTCTCCACTTGTTAGACAGTTACCACCCACCTGCTTTTCAATCACTTTTTTGCATTTGGTAGTGATGTCAAAACAATGAACAAAGACGGCTTCTTCGCTTTTGCAGATGCAAAATCGTCTGGTCGTTGTGATGTGCAATCTGAAGCCGGCGAAAATGCGTGGAGTGACGTCACAGGCAATGGTGATGTGTGCATCGTCCCCTGAGAAGGTGGAGGTGATGGACATCGACCCGTCTTCCGTCCCCGGCACTCCCGTCTTCTGCCCGCCTTTCGCCCACCGACCTGATCCTCAATTGAATCCCAAGAAGAAGATCTGGGAGACGGTGGCCGACGAGCTGCGAGTGTCGTCGGAGGGATTCGCCCAATTCAAGGGACATCCACTTCTCGTCGGTGGAAAGACGAAAATGACTGCGCCGACCCTGAGAGGAGTCCCAGTCAAGTAACTCTTTCCCCTTTTTCTCTTCCTTTGGTGGCAATTTCTTCCTCTCAAACGGTATGCTCTCTCCTGTCTTCTGTTACAGTCATATGATCATATTTATATATCACCTTTGGAGATTCTTTCGATCTGAATCTTCTATAGTTATTTGTTCAATTGCTTTATGAATTGATGGGAATCTATTCGTGTGTTTCACCTATATTTTATCCTCTTTTTGTTTGTTACTTGATGGGTTCTACTTTTGAAATTGTTAATTTGATCTTGTTTGAGAGCTTGTTTTGTCGAAGAAACAGTTGTTGTTTATGTGTATTGTCAAAGTATGCCGTCTGATCGGTCTGATCAATCAATACCTGGAAGAACAATCGATTGCTTATTGTTTAATTGTGAGATGCATCGAAATGACAAACGTTTCGAAGTCATCCATGCGGATCCGAAATTCAGTGCGTTGAGGAGAAAAGAAAGGAAGGTAGGCAGCCGTTTCAGTCATTCATTGTAGTTGCACGGCAGAATCTTAGATGCCACAGAAGTGCTTGCGCTTTTGTAGTTGGTTCAAAGCTCCGCTGGAAACATTTTTCTCTTTAGAAAAAACATCGAGTGTGGTAGAGATATGATGTTTAGTAACTAGTTTTTACATTTTGCAGTCCTGTGACACATTTAGTACAACAACAAGAGGCATTACAAAAAAAGAAAGTTTCCGCCGTGTAGCTCAATAAGGCAATAATGTTCTTTTCTGCGGGCTTTCTCTTTCTGCAATTCGTATTTGATACTCTTCTGGTCTACCGCATGACCCATTCTACAGTATGGCCAATGCTACCGTATGACCCCTGCATAGGTTGTCATCGACCGCCGCTTTGCGGGTGCCCTGAAGGATCCACGATTCCAAACAACGGACATCGATAGGCGAGGGAGGAAAAGAAAGCAGGACACCGGATTGGCCGATGTGTATGATGTAGAAGAAGAAGAAAAAGGAGAGGACGAGAAGGAAGTCGAGGCAAGCGAGGGAGAAGAGGAGGGAGACGAGGCAGATGAGGAGCGAGAAGAGGAGGGAGACGAGGAGGGAGAAGCGGGAAACAGCGAAACCGAAGAGGTATCTAACTATTCTCATCTAGGAGTCGACGCCACTGACATTTCCTTATTTTTAGATGTAGTACAATGTGCTTCAGAATGAAGAAGAGAGTGACGGACACGTCGATCCTCGTTCCTTCAAAATGGACCTCGCCCGAGGAGACGGGAACCTCTCGTCAAGCGATGACGAAGATGAGAACGAGGACGAAGAGGAAGAAGAGAAAGAACACAAATGGGGGGAATTGGATAGGGATGCGAGGAGGGTCGAATGGGCATCCAGTCGACTCGCCATATGCAATCTCGATTGGGATCACGTATCCGCTGATGATATCCTTCTCCTCGTCTCGTCATTCAAACCACTTGGTACGGTGTCCAACGTATCCTCTTATATTCCCGGCTGAATCTCGCCACAAATGATTGACTCTGCCAGGGAATGTCTTGAGAGGGCATCATTCGGCATGCGATAGATCTCTCATTCAGGCGGAAAACTCGAGAAGCTGACCGTGTACATGTCTGACATCGGAAAGGAAGAGTTGCAAAAGGAACAGCTACAAGGACCTTCACTCGATATTGAGAAGGTTCCTCCTTTATGGTTACTATAGAAGACTGACAAAATGATCGATATCCTGGCTACCTGCAACTATCTAATCATGTTTCTGGGCTTGTATGGACACTATTCATGTTCATGAAAAGAACAGTGAAGTTGTCGTAGTTGTGGCCAGAGAGAGTGATTGCTGTTGAGGATGAGAACAACGAGAGCGCCCGTCAAGATGCCATTCGGCGATATCAATTGGAACGACTCAAGTACTACTACGCGGTGTTGGAGTGCGATTCGGAGCAGGTTGGTCATCCGAAAGACTACATTATCCAGTGATAGCACTATATAATACTTTTTGCTTTACCTATGCGTGAAAACGTGTTTTGCTGTTCGACATTCTAGATTTCTCACGCAATGCCGCTTCTATGATGGGGTCCTTCGGCGGAATTAAACGAAAAATAGACAAGAACATACAAAAATACGAGAAACGTCTGCACCAGAAACATCTCACTAGAATGATCTCTTTGCCGCGGCTGAGATATGTTGTTTTCCATATTGTTAGCGTTGCTTTGCAATTTTCTCCGATGAGTAGAATATACCACGCCTCTTTCCTAGGTATTATTTCGCTGTATCGTTCCTGGGTTAATTTCTTTCCGCTTGTCTGTTCCTTATTCTTCCTCAGTGCGGAACAGTCCTACCATTTTCGTTTAAACAACCCAACCCGTAAGGGACCGCCCTCTGCGCTAATGTTGTCGGCTTTCGTCGGACTGTTCCTACCATGTGTTGCCCGTTACAATGGGAGGCAGGACTATTTGTGAGTGTTCTCCAGACAGCGAGTATGATCTACGACCAGTGTGACGGCGTGGAATACGAGGATAGCGGACTCCGTCTCGATCTGCGATTCGTTCCCGATGACATGGCATTCGATGTACGGTAACTGCTTTCGCAACAGGTCATTCGTTTCAGGAGACACGAATCCGCGACACGGCTACGAGCGACAGCGTGTCCATCGAGAAGTACAAGCCTAAAGCGGTGGACGGCAGTGCATTAACCAAGTCGAGAGTGAAACTGCAATGGGATGAGACCGATTCGAACAGAAAGAAACAGTTGTCCGGGGCGTTCCGGTATGTGGGGGGAGTCGCTCATCTCATTCACTTGTTGTCAGGGAGAATGCCGACTTGGATTCACTCGCAAACGAACTCGTCGCGGATTCCGACGAGGAGGAGGACAGTGGCGAGCAAATGGCAAGCTAACCTCGCATTCTAGAAGCTATTTTGTAAACCTACTTTTGCACTTTAACTATATACTTAGCCTAGGGTTAAAAAATATGCCGATAGCCATGACTTAAAATTCTCTACGGTTCCTCGCCAACTGTCTGTTAAGAAGGAACATTCATTGTAGAGCTGCAAGGAGAAACTGCGATTCTTGTTGGGCGAAGACGAGAAAAAGGAAAGCGACATGATCGTGGAATGGGAAGATGCGCCAGTGAAGAAGCAAAAGGAGAAGAAGTCCACATTCGAGGAATATGTCGAGAAGAGAAAGGCCAAGAAGAGGGAACGCAAGCAGAAGATCAAGGAATCGAAGAACAAGGGAGCCGCTCCCGAGGAGCAGGTTCGCCAATGACATGTGCAACTGTATCGAAGAATGCTATTGTTTCTGGTTACCCTTGACCCTCATTCAGGTTGAGGTGGACAGTCGTTTCTCGTCTCTTCTGACAGATCCTGCATTCGCCATCGACCAATCGTCGGCTCTTTCCAAGGTTTCCCCTACCGTACCCCATCCATCCTTCCCCATTCCGTTCAGAAGTCGAAGTTGGTGAAGAAACAGCGAGAAGGTGCGAAACGAGTTCGCCTCGAGGCGATGGATTCCACGGGATCCTCTCTCCTCGCCAATAAACTCAAGAACAAATTGGCGAATTGGAAATAGTTTATTGATTAATTGTTGTCTATTTGTTGTTGTTTTGTGATGCATGATCACGAGTTTTTGATCCACGAGACGGTTTCATCAGCAGGAATATATCGGATACAAATATCATAGAGAAAGAGGACCAGACCAATCGAGAAACAGCCAACGAGGAATGACATGAGGAGGGGAGGATGGGAGCAGGACGAGGTGCTCATCGCACTCACCATCTTCTTCTGCCTGTCCACGACTCGTCGTGTGCGTCTCAGTTCACTCCGGAGTGCCTTGACGTGTTCGACGAGTCTCTCGCAGACTCTGACCTCATCGAGAGGTGGATACCGTATGCCGAGAGTCACACTGCTCCCGTGTCTGTTCACTTCCCAGAATTTCGTCCGATCCCACTCGTCGTCGTTCGCTCGCGCGCCGTGCACGACAAAAGCGTGGGCTGGCGCGAAGATGGAGCCCTGTTTCAGATGAATCGATACTGCCACCTACAAAGAACATGTAAATACGGTTCTGAAAACCAACTGCTCAACTGTTGGCTCTCGTCTTCTATATATGTACAAATAATATAGTATTTGGAATACTAGAACGTTATCGAAAATGTGCAACATTTAAACACTTGCAATTAGTGTGCTATGCACTGATCATCGTCTACTTTTTGTCTTGACCACCACAAAAAGAGAAAAATATGGCCAAACAATAACCTTCTCCTTTCCCTCGATGAAACCGGCCGCAGGAGTGACGATGTAGTCCTCTTTTGAATTGGTCTGGATACGGTACGCCAACAGATCAGAAGACTCATTCACTATCTAAACATACGTGACGCAACCGCATGGATGCCGCTGCACGAACGCAACGGATTACAGTAATAGAAACGCCCAACGTATAAGCGACGAATGAGCACATTCAACAAGAACAATGGGGATATTATACACATTCTGCTGATGGACGGATCTCTTTGGCAACAGAACTCACTTGAATGACGGACGAGAAGACACCATTCTCAACCTGAACTTGCACTCACCACATGTTTATACTCACTGTAAAATGGACGAACTTAGATGGAAGCACCGAAAAAAGACCGCCAGTGGCCATCAACGAGTAGAGAATGACAACACCGCGGAGATGACCCGACTCTGCTTATCGCCGTTGTCCTCGCACATTGCGTACTTTGTATAATGGAGGAGAAAGCCCACAATTGTCTCATTTCCACAATTAAAATCTAGTTGAAAAACACAATTGTTTTGTTTCCACCTGAGTACGCACACACAGTGTACGTTAACATCTGAAAGGCGGTAGAATTTTGTAAAACTAAGTGAGAACATACAAATGGCTATTATTTTCAATTTGGTGCTGCATACACCTAAAGTCACCGCTCCCAAAAATCTCACCACTTCTCACCCGCATTGGGTTGCAAAACGCCAAGCATAATGTGGAAACAACTTCATTCCGTGAACAAAAACAACAAGGAAATCGAATTGCGACGGAATGAACGTTTAACAAACAAATTAGAATTTGTCGAAGCTCTTCTTGGAGGCGGTTCCCTTGATCACCTTCAACACGTTGAACTTGACAGTCTTGGATAGAGTGCGACATTCTCCAACAGTCACTGTGTCTCCGATAGCGATATCTCTACAATAACACACATTAATATTACATATCATAAGCTTATGATGTCAAACAGAAATACAACCTCCAACACGTTAATGCTCCCCATACACAACCTTCAAGCCTTTAACGAAAGAGTAAATACAATGATTCCGTGTGCTCAAGTGCAATATTCACAAAGGTGTGAGGCATATCCAAAGAGTTCATCCGCGTACTCATTTAGGCACTCACATGTCTTGCATATTCACCATTCTTCTTGCGTTATTGGATAAAAGGTGTGTGCTTTTCTTTCGTTCCCTGCGTTTATTTCTTTGAAGCGGACAAATCGGAGACAATGTGTATTTGTGTGAATCAGACTCTCTGAATTTACTCTTTCGCTCAAGTGGGGATCGAAATCCGATGCTATGAATGCCAGGCCATCGAGCAGCCACTACGCCGAAGATTTCATACAGGGGTGCCTGCCGCACAATGTCTTCCTTACAGTCAGAGTTCCGCTTTCACATTGCCCGCAATGCAATTTGACCGACCCGCATTTTAGCTTTTTCATGATTTTACACTCATTTTCAGGTGAGATCTGGTCGCCGGATGTTGCCAAGTGTGATCCGCCAAATGGCAAAAACAAAATTATTGTAATAAAGATGAATAAACGGCGTAATACACTGCATCGCAAGATATAAGCACCATTCGTAAATTACAACATGCATCGGATAGTACACCATACACAACAAAAACTGCATTTTGGTGTCATTACAAAATCACCTCTGTGAGCAAGCAGGTCGATGGTAAAAGTAAACTCTTTTTTCCTTGTGAGAAAGAGACAAAGGGTCGTCAAGTAATGAGGTGATAAACGCCGAAGAAGTTTGTGATGTGAGCAGGATGCATCACAAGATGCATTACATTGTTTTCGCTTAAAATGGATATTTTAAATTATTTTTCTGATCCGTTTTTTAATGGCACTAAAATACGGTAATCGCGCACCATCCGCAACGATAAATGTGGTTTTTAAGGTTTTCAGGAACAAAATTCACCAGTGCATGGCACTAAATAACTAATTGCAAGTGATCTAACACCGCAAAAATTTGTATGGGAGAAACGCATATGAACGATACGATTTGTAATCTGCTATTTAATTGTTTGCTACAAGCTAACTTTATAGTTTTATACTGTAGTAAGAAATATAAACGTTTTGGCTTGATTTATTGCTACGCACTCCCCGTCGGTCGCGGCGATGCAAACCCTTTTTATGTATGGGCTGAATATATCAAGAACCGCGTAATTCAGCAAGCTAAAACTTTGGTAAAGTAACAAACGAATAACACATATAGCCGTCTAACCAATGCAAGAAGTAAATCCACTGTTTTGCGTGTTGTGGTGCCAAGCAGGTGCTATGCCAAACTGCAGAAAAAAGCCAAAATAACTACTAAACACATTTGATCTCATTCACGTATCACTTTGGGTAATATATTACGCACGCAAAATAAAAACGCACGAGCGCAGACCCTTCACCCCGCCACCATTGCAACGATACCACTCGGCCACCGTGTTGGTACAGACTGTCACACAACCGAAGTTCAGGCGAGCGCAAAAACTTGTTTTTGGCGCCGCGCCTGATGGCGTTTCGTAAAAACGGAAACCAACTCAAGGTGAGCTCCTTTACGTCCTTAATGTACTTGGCATAACGAAACTCTGGGTTGACCAAATGTACTTCCCTTGCTAGGCCCTGTACGCGGACGCCATCACACAACGATGTAGATTTAAAATACTTGATAGTTGGATAACAGAGACATCTGTGACGGTATATGTACAATGTCCTCATTCTTCGCCACAGAATAGTATACTACGTAAATGTTAAATAGAATGCAACCAAGATTATAATTAGTGGTTGGAAAACTAATTTACTCTATCATTAAGGGAGTAAAAGCGGTATGCCCATACAGTCTTGAGAATTGTGCTTTAAAGAAGGAACGAAAGCACTTTTTCGGTCTAGCACAGTCTTCATTTTGGTCTTTTGTACAAGAATTCCGGAACCAAATGTGTAATTTTTGGATAATTGTGCCATCTTTTCACCTTCACAATCGTCGTAAACACCCAATCTGCGTTCAAAACACAAAATAACCCACAGAAGAGTCAACCAAACTACTCTTAAAATTCTTTCACAGGGAATTCCACCAAAAACAAACCGGTGAGGCACCAAACAAGTACCTATAAAATCCGGAGGTGCCACCAAAAATTCCGTTGGTGACACCTATTTTTCCCGGAATCCCACCAGCATATCACCGCTTCCACGGAGCCAGCGCCCACTTTCACCCCACCTTTTTGAGCACCGAAAGGTTATTTACACCTCCTATGTACATTTTTGTGTGTCTTACCCCTCCTTTACAAATATAAATCTATACTTTACCCCTCCTCAGGGACAATCGGTTTCAACGGAAGCATAGCTATGCCCACCAGGGAAGTTTGATGGCATTTTTCAGGAGCAAAGAAAATGTTTGCGTGTTTTTCGTTTTCCTGTTCAGTCATGGAATTTCACCAAAAGTTTGGTGGAACAATGGTGGGAGTTTTTTTTTTCATTCCCGGAACCCCACTGCGGAAGTTTGGTGGGCAAAATTTTCAGAGTAGGTTCAAGGTAATGGACCTCAAAAAACCAGGTGTCAAAAAGTGCCTTTAACTCTCCACTAAAGAAAGGCAGATAAATTAAACAAATGATAAAACATAAAGACCAATAGTAATTTTTCTATAAATGAAAATATCGTTACCTGAAAGCCGGCGAGCAATGAGCAGAGAGGTTCATGTGTCGCTTTTCAAATCGACGGTACTTCTTGACGAAGTGAAGATAGTCCCTCCTCACCACAACTGTCCTCTGCATCTTCGTCTTGACCACCATCCCGGTGAGGATGGCGCCTCGGATGGACACGTTGCCGGTGAACGGACACTTCTTGTCGATGTATGTACCATTGATAGCCTGACACAACCAAAAGTTTCAGTGGAGAAGTATTCAAAAAATCAAGGGATGTACCTAAAGAACAAATATCATAGAGACTTTTACGTTGGCTAGCTTACTGTCTAAGAGATTTTAAACTATTGCATGAGTTGCGCACACCGCGACGCGTGTCCATGCGTCGCGTGTTTGGGGTAGCTACTCTGAAAATTTTGCCCACCGGAATGCCACCAAAAACCCATCGGTGGAGCCACCAAATAGGTACCTATAAAATCCGGAGTTCCACCAAAAAATTCCGGTGGTGACACCAATTTCCCCGGAATCCCACTGGTGGAAGTTTGGTGGCACCTCGGTGGAGCAATGGTGGGAGCGTGTTTTTTGTTCGTTCCAAACTCAAACCGGTCGCATACCGGTGGGCAAAATTTTCAGAGTAACTTTGTGGTAAGTACACTCGTCCCACAATTAAGCGTGACTTTGGAAATTACTGTTTGAAATGCGCGTGTTGAAATTATCAATGGGAGTGATGTGCAGATCTGCTAACTGCAGTATGCAGCTCAATTGTTCTTATTAAAAATAAAGTTTAATTATTACATAAATTGAAGATTTAGGTGTTCCAGGTTAATCAAAGTGCTCACTGCTCACACATAACAATTTTGGTAATATTAGCATGCCTAGTTAATTTTTGCGTATGTGGAGTGGGCGGAGCTTATGCGTTACGCTTAGTTTAGGCAGGTCAGCAATTTGTGGGACGAGTGTAAGTACTCTGAAAATTTTGCCCACCGGAATGTCACCAAACTCGGTGGAAGTTTGGTGGGCCACCAAATGTTCGGAGATACCACCAAACTTCCACGGTGGGATTCCGGGAACGAACAAAAAACTTGCTCCCACCAATTGCTCCACTGAGGTGCCACCAAACTAGTGGAATTCCATGACTGAACAGGAAAACGAAAACCGCGCAAGCATATTCCTGACGGCACCTCCGGATTTTATAGGTGCCTATTTGGTGGCTCTACCGATGGGTTTTTGGTGGCATTCCGGTGGGCAAAATTTTCAGAGCAGTGCGTACTCAGGTGGAAACAAAACAATTGTTTTTCATTTTGATTTCAGCTGGGTTGCCAACTAAAATTCAGTTGTGAAAAA
>JACMIJ010001771.1:0-11311 GCA_014805365.1 Koerneria luziae
ATGATCGTCTAGTAATGATTCAAAATCTTTTGGCTGGCACGAACCTGGAAGTCGAGTTCCCTGACCCGGCTGTCTGCGCGTGAGAGTGCCTTGGCCGTCTCCTGGGCTCGCCTGGTCTCGTTCTCGTAGTCAACCTAAAGCAACGTCAACGGATGTTCCTACATGCCTGGAGGGTCTTCAGCTTGGTCTCGGCCTTGAGGACGGCCTTCTGTCCTCCCTTCAGGATCGCAGCCTCAGCGATGTCGGCGCGGTCTTGGAGGTCCTTGACTTGGCTCTCGAGTTGCTTCTTGAAGCGCTCGAGCTGCTGGGCGCGGTCTTGTTCGTGCCTGGAAGATTGCAAGATGGGACCATAATCGCCTTGTTAGTTCGACAATCTTATTGTTAGCGCCAAAGAATTACGATAATACCTGAGATCATCAGCAAGCTTGGCAGCCTCAACGACGGCGCGACGTCCACGCTCCTCCGATCCGGCGAGTTCGGTCTGGGCCTCGGAGAGATCGGACTGAACAAGAGTCATCAGGTCACGCTGTCACCGATACCTTGAGGAGGTTGATCTCGCTCTCGAGTTGGTTCTTGGCGGCCGTGAGCGCAACGTTCTGGCTGTTGAGCTCGTTGTTCAGCTCCTGTTGCTCGTGGGCGGTGCCCTCGACCTGGCGGCGAGCGCGATCCAGCTGAAGGATGTTAATTAGATTTGGTTGAAGCCGATGATTAAAGGGGCTGCGAAATCATTGTTTTGTGTTAGCAGAAGTGCGAGTGTAAGAAACCCGCAACATCTGTGAGGAGGCAACTATACAATGAAACGATGCTTTTTGCCTCCGAGGGTTCACGGTTTCCAACCCTCTTTAAAGCCCAAAGTGCTACCAATGTGTCAGTGTTCATCGCGGCATTTCTATACGTCGCAACACTTACAGCGTCAAGCTTGACGATGAGGTCTTCCTGCTCGGTCTTGGCAGCAGCCAACTTCCTCTCGGTGGACGCGTACAGCTCTCGGAATTCCTCGCGTCTGCGTTGCTCCTCATCGATGTTTTGCTGGAACGAGGCATATTATCAATGTTTTTGTTTCATTGAATAGTCAGACTATGTTCCATAACTAGGTTCCATAACTGAAGCCAACCTGGAGCTCGCGGATGGAATCGAGGTATCGCTTGATGTTCTTCTGGGCATCCTCGTTGGCCTGGTTGGCGTGGTCGAGGCCAATCTCGAGCTCCTGTAAAAAGATATCGTGGTAAGTAGCTTGGGATTCAATGGGACACAATCGTTATAATAAGCAAAAAAACTTGCCGACACGTCGGATTCGAGCTTCTTCTTGATTCGGAGGAGGTCGTTCTTCATCTTCGTCTCCGAGTCGAGGGTGACCTGAAAGAACGCGAATGTATTATACTGCTTAGCAAAGTTGGCAACAAGATCGATGTTTCTCTATTTTATTAAAATCTAATACAATTTCCCTGAAAATGATAACTTGTTCGATCTTGATTAATCTAATTGTAAGTCTACTCTGCTTCATCACTGCCGAACCTGGATGCTCTCGATGTGATGCTGGTGCGACTTGCGGGCGTTCTCGAACTCTTCCTCCTTCTCCTGGATGCGCTTCTCGATCTCGGAGCGGATTTGGGCGATCTCGATGGAGGCGCGGGAAGCCTGATCAGGTAGAGGATTAGTTCAGGATTGGTCGGATACCTTGCTCTCCTCAGCCTCGAGTGCGGCCTCAGCCTCGTCGAGCGCACGCTGGAGCTCGTCCTTGTCGACCTGAACAGTGAAATATCATACTTTATCCGTTTTGTGACCTCAATTGCTAACAATAAGATGCTTTATCTTCTATTCAGGACTTGAAAGCTGAGAAAAGTGTCATCCCTAGATAGCTATGACTATGAAGCCATGTCTAAAAGTGCCCACCTCGAGTCTTCGGAGGTACTTCTGGAGTGCGTGTTGTTGGCGTCCTCCCTCTCCGAGCTGCTCGGTGAGGTCGCGGATCTCGTCGGAGAGCGCCTTGTTCTCCCTCTTGAGTCCCTCCGATTGGTCGTTGAGCGCGTCGTGTTGTCCACGCAGTTTGTGTGCGTCTCCGGCAAGCGAGCGAGCCTCGCGTTGGGCGTTGTCCAGCTCCATGTAGAGGTCGTCAACCTGAAGATATGATGTTATGCTATACTTCACTCGTCGCCAGTACAGATGATTCTGCACTAGAAAATCAGCAACTGAACATGTTCCTGATGGCTCCACAGAGTGTAATTGGGCCCAGCGTGGCTGGCCTGATTTGGCTTTCAATCGCATGTTTGTGTATACAGTAACGTTATATAAAAGAAGCTATCGAGTAACATACTATCAGAATTGTATCGTTAGCATACACCATGCAGCGCTTACCTTCTTCTTCCATTCGTCTATGACCTTATCGAACGCCTTCTGCTTCTTCTCGAGGGTGGAGGCGGCGGTGGCGTGATGCTCAGCCTCACTCCTAAACATTCCATATTAGAAAATCAATGGTCACATGGTCTGTGTATGGGCACGACCCAATGTATTACCTGTTAGCGTCAGCCTCGGCCGAGAGTCGGGTCTTGGAGTTCTCGAGCTGCACGATCTTGGCGTTCGCAGCGTCCAGGGCATCTTGGAGCTCGAGGACCTTGGCGTTCTGTCGTCGCCGGACCTCATCGAACTCGTCGGCACCGATGAGTCCCTCCGACTCGAACTTGCTCTTCCAGATCTCGAGCTCGTTCTGGGCTCGCGAGAGGTGACGCGAGGCCTCGCCCTGAATCGATATACGTATTTATGAAGCTCTTTCCAATCAAGACACATACATGCACCGCCATATTCAAAATTGATAGCTAACCTTGGCGGCGACCTCATCCTCAACGGCCTCCTTCAGATGGTCAACATCACGTTGCAGGTTCCTGGACAGGTTGGACAAGTTCTGGCGCTCGCGAGATTCCTCATCAGCGAA
Source organism: Koerneria luziae (assembly GCA_014805365.1). NCBI lineage: Eukaryota > Metazoa > Nematoda > Chromadorea > Rhabditida > Neodiplogasteridae > Koerneria > Koerneria luziae. The sequence goes on from JACMIJ010001771.1 coordinate 2,930, forward strand.
GCGCTTCGACTGAACAAGCACAATATTACTCATGAATGCGGTTGGATGGCTCCAAACATTTGTTGCTCAACGCACCTCTTCGAGCTGGTTGCTGAGCAGGATTCTCTGCTTGTTGTTCTGGATGATTTGGTGCTCCAAGTCGTTGACCTAAATGAGACGCGTAAAAACAGTCCCAATTGCTGTAAGAGGGCAACTATGATACATATAAGGAAATTGTGGTTTTCGTTAAGGGAATTCTTCTTCTTCTTCCTTACACCATTCCCGCATTCGCAAGGTCGGTGCTTCCCGTCTAAATAGGACAAGCCCTATCCTGGGTACCCAGTGAACCGCACCGACTTGACTCGGCTACACTACCGACAGTGTTGCGTGGACACTGGGGAAGATTTTGTTAGGATTCATGGAAATCAATTACCTGGCGGGCAAGTTCGGAGTTCTCGTTGTGCAGTCGTCCCTTTGACGAGATGTAGTCGGTCAGCTGGCGGGACTGCTCGTCGGCACGGAGGCGGAGCTCGAGGAGACGCACCTGAGGATGAGATTTCGGTGGACAAAGAAACCACATGCTCTTTCGTACTGTTAGTAATGCGTTTGCTGGCAACAATGTGCTTCAAATTGCGTATGAAAGAACATATAAGAACATGAATCCAATTGTACAACACGCGACTGTATTATTACAGTTACTAAGTTACGTAACAGTTTTCTACCTCGTGGTTCTTGGCGATTCTCTCCTGCTCGGCGCGGGCCTTGCTCTGGATGTCGAGTGCCTGCGAGGCCTCCTCGAACTCCCTCTGGAGGGTTCCCTTCTCCTTCTCGAGACGGTTCTTCTGCTTTTGCACCTGGAAAGGAACATATTCTATCATTTCCCTCGAACCCTTTATGCATTCCTCTGGAACCATTTTTCTTATTGTTGCATAAGCTAAAATGTCAGTGAGTCAATGTTGAGATTCAAGATGTACACGTTCGTGTGCATCGTAGATTGATTGACAACAACGTTATTGATAACGCAGAGGCACCCCGTTCTGGAGATACCTTGACATTGGAAGCACCCCGTTATGGCACCTAGATTTGCAATAAGGCATCCCATTTCTGGCCTCTTACATTAGAGGGTCACCCCGTTTCGAAATATAGGAACATAACATCTCGATGTATGGTGTGCATGATGCCATAATACTCTACCTTGTGCTTGCTTCAATCCCCTTGCAATAGCTCATTTTCACTCCCCAATAATCTCTATTCCTCATCATATTCTCATCCCCTCATGATTGTTAAGATAATCTCATATGAGAAGTGCCTCGGGCCTCGTATGTTGTATCATGTTCGGCTACATAAAGAACACATATAATTGTAACAGTATCCACCGACCTGCTCGATCTGATCGTTGATCTCCTGCGCTCCGTCGGTTCCCTTCTTCTTCAGGGCATTGAGTGCCTCGTTGAACTTCATGCCGGCCTCGTCGTAGTCGCGGCGCATCTTCGCCAACTCGGAATCCTTCTTCTTCGAGATCTCGATCTAAAAGCAGTTGTTTTGAAAGAACAATTAGATTTAGATAGATCGATATGTCGTATAAATCTAAGTATGTGTTGTTGGGGAAGATTGGAGGTTGATAGTATAAGAGGGAGTGGAGAGTTTCAGTTGTTCGAAATACCCAAATCGTGTTCAAATTGTATTACAATATTAGTGAATGCTCAAAAATTAGTGTTTTTGACCATACGGGTTGGCTGAACTTCTAATTCTAGATCGGTATATGAAAGAAGCTGTACCTGTGTGGCAACAGCTCGCGATTGCTCATCGAGCTGGTCGGTCACTTCATCGAACTCAGTCTGGAGCTCGTTCTTGGCCTTGTCAGATCGTCCGCGGGCCTCCTTCTCCTCGGCGAGTTGGCTTAAGAGGTCCTGGGAAGAAGTTGGTGAAACTCAGGGGGCTCATACGTTCATGCGGGCTTCGTCCTCCTTGATGGCACGCTGGAGCTTGGAGACGGATGATTGTTCGTCTTCGAGCTTCATGCCCAGGGTGTGGAGTTCGTTCTCCTTTCTGAACTTGAGGGATTATTTTCTATTCATCCTAATAGCATGCATGGTCTTTTTTGCCCAAAAAAGAAAGAGCCGACCTCCTGAGGGCGTTCTCGATGTCGGCCTTCTGCTTGGACAGCTCGTCGAGCGTCTCCTGGGCGATCTTGAGCTCTCCCTCGGCCTTTCTGCGGGCCTGGAACAATTCAGGTTATCTTTCTGTCCCTTTGCAATACGGATACCTTGTCGGCATCAGCACGGTTCCTCTTTTCACGGTCAAGGTTGCCCTCAACGTCCTCGAGGGTCTGGGTGAGACGCTGGCGGAGCTTCTGGTTGGCGAGGTTGGCCTCCTCGGCAGCGTGGAGGTCGTCCTAAAGAGAGAGGATAATCTAACTTTGTAAAGGGATTCACTAATATGTAGTAATCTGGATTAAGCAATCCACCGAGAATCCCAGAAGGACAAACCTGAAGCTTCTTGTTGGCTTCCTCCTGTTGTTTGCGCTCCTTGGACAGTTTGCCGATGTTGTCCTCCTAAAATTGGTGCATTGCTATGGACATAGCGTCAAACGAAGACATGAATCCATGATATTCAGTGAAGCTTCCCAGCTTCAATGTTACTCATATGAGTTTTGACACTCTTCTAACCTGCTGCTTCATCTCATCCTGGAGGGATCGGATCTGGTTCTCCTTGGCGGCCTTCTCGGCCTCGGCCTTCTTCAGTGTCAGATCGAGTTCCTGTGCGGCCTTCTTCACTTCGGCGCATTCGGCTTCCACTCGCTTCTTCGCGTGTTGGATGTCCTGGGCGACCTCCTCCTCGTACTCGAGACGCTGGTGGGCGTCGGTCAGCTTGGCCTCGACGTTAGCCTGAAACACCATGTTGATGATGTTTCGGTCCACTTCTTTTTATCGTATTCTCAGTTCACTTAGTAAAAACTTAAAATCTATTAGTTGTTAGTTATAAGATATAAGTGAAACGGGCAGGATACCTTGGCAGCATCGAGCTGGCTGATGCGCTCCTCGATCTCCTTGTTGGATCCACGCTGCTTCTCGAGTTGGTTCTGGAAAAACAGTATTCAGCTCCTGTTGTTTTCAATGTCATTTGATACTCAAAGGAACTAACAATCAAAAGCCATGTACGATATGTCACATTCAAGTGAACATACGAGGAGATCGGAGGTTTCGCGAGTCATTCTGTCGGCTCCGTCTCGCAGTTGTCGTTTGTTCTCCTGTTCCTGGACGAGTTGGTCCTTCCAGGCGGTCAGCTCGGAGTTCATTTTGTCGATCTTGTCCTGCACTTTGCCTTCCTTGACCATCGGTCCGATCTGTAACAAAGTGGCATGTTCAGTGAAAACATCGGCATGTCGTCAGCTCACTCAAGATCTACAAGTTTTACTGTATGTAAAATCTGCTGGGACATACGGAGAGCAGCTCGTTGTCCCCATCGAATTCAGTTCACCACATGCATACGTCTATGTACGACAACACTCAACATCCTAGTGGTTTTCTTCCTAGCAAACTTTCAAGCTTTCTTATTGTTAGTGTTTTCTAGTTAGAAAACGTGTCCTCTAATCAGTCACACAGGAAGTTGTGCCCTTACCTTTCCGTACAGTCTGAACCAGGGCCAGGCTCGGAGGATGGCCCATTGGCGGACGTTCCTCTGGATGACCAGGTATTGATCGCGCTTCTTGTACAGACGCTTCATCTCGACCTAGAACACGGGTAGTACTAATTCTTGTAGTTGTATTGTTAACGAGGCTTGAAACTAGTAAAGTAAAGTAAATTTCTCGCGAATCAAGGTCTTGATTTGCGCCGCAGACCTTGATACTGGAAGTACTCTACTTTTTTACACTTTGAACTAGGCTTATCTTGAATCGCTGAATATGGCAACTTTGTGTAACCTGCCATTATTGTCAGAACATGAGCGCACCTGCTGGTAGTACCATCTGCACTGTGCCTGGAGTCCGGTGATGAGGATGGACAGCTTCTGGTCTCGGATGTCTTCGAGGTGAGCGACGATACCGGCCTATGAGAGAATGAAGAGGACAGGGGAAACACACCTTGAAGAAGACCTTCGTGAGACCGACTTTGAAGTTCTCATCGGTCAGCTTCTTCTCCTTGATCAGACGGCCCAACATCTCCGCCGATGCCTTCTTCGGGTCGGCCTTGTTTTTAAGAGCCTGAAACGTAAGTATTACAAACACTCAAAGCACACATGGAGTAACTGTGGATCACTGACGATTCTTTGTTTGCATCATGCAAAAGTAAGGTTCTTCTTTGACTGTATGAGTTGTCCAAAATGCCTTACAATTAGGTGTTCATGCTAGGGTGACAAGGGGAAGACGGATGCTTATTGTTAGAACAAAGCTGACCTCATCGGCAGCGAGGATGGCGTATCGCTGGGCGAAGTCGGGGTGGAGCATTCTGTTCGGGAAACCCTTTCGGCAAATACGGATACCCTCCAACACTCCGTTGCAAGTCAGTTGGTTCAGCACGAGAGCAGCATCGATGACTCCTGAAGATGTAACGAACCTTCATATGTAATCACACATGTTCTAGTTATTTCCAATAAGTAACGTGGATCACCGTTATGTTATCAGCACTCATGTTGTGCTGCGTATTAATATCTTTCTCGCTTTTTTAGCAATTGTGATTACCTATGTATTGAAGCATTTCAAATATCCTGAAATAAAAGGATCCGACAGGCTTGTTCTATGATCACTTGATATCGAATAAATCGCTTCTATTCTATTTAAACATTCTTTTGCAAGGATACATATGTACATTTATATTATATACTAGTAAACCCATTGTTTGTGATTGACTCCTGATTACCCACCGGATGCCTTCTTCTCGTTGGGGATGATACAACGGATGAAGTGGGGGTGCGTGGTGTGCAACATTCCCATGAGCTTGTTCAGCGACTCTCGGTACAACATGGACACGGTCATGAACGATCCCGACTTTCCCTTCTTCTTGCCACCACCGCCGGCTGAAAGGAATCCAAGTACTCATCCAAATACTGTCAAATAGTCTTCCAGCTACTGTTCAGAGTTTCCTTATTGACTACCGTAATAGCCACAGTAACACGTAATTGGTCATAGCGTCCTGAAGCTATTCCTATATTAGATCGCCGGTATAAAATTTACATATTATAATAATTCGTTCATTCATCAAATTCCTTGCTATGCAAATGAGATACATCGGCGATCATGAAACGCTGTGTGGTGCTGTTCTTTGCTAAAACGGGCGCTGATGCCTAGATTATTTCCTATAGCGTTTCTTGTGGAAGCTACAAAACCTGGTCTTATTGTTAGGGAATTCAGAAACACTGGTACGTACACTTGGCGGCGGCCGCAGCGGCCTCCTCCTGGGTGGTATAGTCTTGCCAGACTTCAACGAGTAGGGCGTTCTTCTTCGACAGCTTCATCACCTGGACGACGGTGTCGTTCAGCGGGTCCTTGTTCTTCTCCAGCCAGTTCAGCACGTTGTAACGCACAGTTCCGGCGTAGTGACGCCTGAAGGCGCAAGTGTCAGATACGTTTTTTTCTTATTCTTGGCAGTTCAAATAGCGGCTATACATCATAGTACGACTAACTTATTGTTAGAAAACTTATTCTATGGTCCAGTTGAAATATACTGTATTCTTCTCTTCGTTGATTGCTTTTTTTTTCTTTTTGATATTTGTTAAGGCTGAACATGGTTAAACTTCTCAAATTACTTCGTCAGCTAACAATAAATAATTTTGCTTGTTAATTGTTAGGCTGGAAACAGTAGGTTCATGTCATAGAGCGTACATGGCGAAGTGGGCCTCTCCCTGTTTGCCCTTTGGCGGCTTGGGCTTCTCGAAGTTGGGGTGCTTGCCAAGATGCTGCTCGAGCAGCTTCTGGGCGAGTGTGAGATCGGAGGCCTTCGGGACGATACACTCCTCATCGAGCATAGAGATGATACCGAGAGGCTGGAAGGAGACTGCGGTTAGGCGAATCTTATTGTTAGTGTTATTCTAGGGTGTGACCTTATTGTAAAAAGCCGGCGCTTGTTCATTTCTGCTGTTCTATGTACATTGCTCGCTCCTAATGAATTGCCACATCTTGGGTTGTAGTTTCACTTATCAAATTCGTGACTAATATTTGGGTAAGTGATATATAATAATTTTTGCCGCCAAATGGTAATATACACTATTTTTAAATGTGCGACTCTAAAAAATAGCAACAATTTGTGTTGTTCTATAGATGTGTGTCAACACGGCGCTCTGTGTGTATGTGTGCTTTACACAAAAATAAGTGCTTGGCGGAGGGAAAGGGGGGGGGGAAGACGTGCCTTCTCGATGAGCTCGATACACGCCTGCAGATCGAGACCGAAGTCGATGAACACCCATTGGATTCCCTCGCGAGCGTACTCCTGCAATGGCATATGGTGATGGGCAATGACAACGACTGAAGATGGGCTAACAATGACAGGACAACATAAGAAAAGAAGGAATGTCATATTGATGTCTCCTCCAAAACGACATGGATGATCGGCTTACTGAGAAATCTTTCTTGTAGCAAAGATCTTTTCTTCTCTTGCCTATCCGTAGAACGCTAGAATTAATCAACCAACACCCTTTCATAAATAACATAGAAATAATATGTATGTTCCTCAGTAGGAATCAACTATCAATGTTTGAGTCCACTCATGCAAGTAAGCTAACTATTATAGATTCGCGTCACTTATTATAATTGTAATATCTCTGTGTTAGCTATTTATGATCTGCATACCTCCTGCTCCAACACGAACATGTGGTGGTTGAAGAACTGTTGCAACTTCTCGTTGACGAAGTTAATCCACAGCTGCTCGAACGAGTTGAACTGCAAAGGCGCTCAATACTGTTTGTTCCATGTTTCATTGTTGCGTTTTATTGAAACAAAATGGGCCAACAATATTGTTGTAACGGAATTGTAAGAAATTACGTATACGGTTGTCGTATTATGTAATATTGTTCAATCTTGGACTTTAAAATCTCCCAAATTTCAAAAACACACATCGAAGATCTCGAAACCGGCGATATCGAGCACACCGATGAAGAAGTCGCGGGAGATTCCCTGCTGGTCGAGGGTCTGGTTGCACTTGGAGACCAGCCAGTTGAACACTCGCGAGTACAGACCCTGTAATACGTGTTATGACACAGTGACATTGTCAGATTGTCAGATGGTCTGTCTCATCCTACACAGTGACATTGTCAGTTGGGCTGCCTCATCCTACAAATCTCCAGAACGCGTTCGGAGATTTATATGCATTAAACCCAGAGGGCGGTAGCTAGAAGTGATCTTATTGTTAGCACTAAAATATTGGCAAGAACAATCAAATGGATTTTATAACCACAATAACCCGTTGTTTCAACGTTTTGCTTACCATTAATAGTTTGTCTAGGAGTGCATTGGAGAATTAATCCACTTCTTGAATTGGCCAATTACGAAAACATATCAACCTTTTTCAGGCACAATGGTTGCAATATTTCATGTCAGGTCTTGCGATACCAGCTCAAAAATGGCGAACTCATATTGAACTTTAATTGGGTTTATCACACAACGTCCTGGCCTTCTCAGGACTCCCCGCAGGCAAAATGCCTTGAATACGGGAGCCTTTGCCTTTGGGTTTATCACAGAGTTAAAGCTATTCGACTTAAACAACCAGAGAACTCTGTAGCTGTTGTGTTTTTGTGTTTATGATGCAGTTGCACACCTTGGCCATGGCACCGACGGCCCAGTTGACTTGCTCCAGATTCTGTCCCTTGTTCACCCATTCGGTTCCGACTTTCACTCGTGGCTTGAGGAGCGCCTTCATAAACTCCTCGGGGTCGATTCCATAGTTGTTGGATGCCTTCTGCGCATCTGCAAAGGAGGGAAGAGATGAGAGAAGAAGAGAACAAACAGAGAGCGAGAACATGGAGAGAGAGCGAGAGAGGGAGAGAGTACCGAGACGAGTCAGAGTGAGTTCTACTGTTCACAAATGTGCTAGAGAACTCTGATTGCACATGTATGAACACTTTAACAACTTAGATATTACTACATAAGAATTTATTGACAAAACAGTTCTTCATAGTAACGTGAGGGTTCGCATATTGATTTGTAATATGAGACGTTGACAACCGGAGGTTCAACATCCGTACTACCATCAATATCCGATCAACATCCCTATCAAAGAAGATACAGAAAGGATTAGTTATGCCTCCAACCACACACAGAAAAAATAACTTAATTCGCAAAATTAAATGACTTTCAAATGACATATTTTGCGAATTAAGTCATATAAATGACTTACAGCTAACAAGGGAAGTGTTTTTGGTGTAGGAGAAATTTGCACTCAAAACCTATTGGAACTTGTAGAGGAAGAAAAGTTA
>JACMIJ010001773.1:0-11305 GCA_014805365.1 Koerneria luziae
CCTTGATTGAACATTCCCGATTTGGCGAATGATGTGAGGAATGTGCCCTGCTTCGTTATCAGCAGTTGTTTGCTGTTGGCTGGTTGAGCTTTTTGATACTTCTTCTTGATAACCTGAAAGGAAACTTTGAAAGTGATTGTGTGGACTACAGACGAAGCTGTATGCGTTTTCTCTTACCTGGGCCATGTACGGGTACTTGTCGGCAGCCGCAGTTGGCATATTCGAAGAGTAGATCTGGGGGCGATTGTAGAACAATTGTTGTCCTGGAAAGGTTTTCATGGCCTGTTTCGCTTACAGGGTTTCTCAAAAAAAAGTGATACAGATCTAATGCAGGTGTGCGATGCATGCTCTACATATTCTACGTGTTCCAGGCACGTTTGTTGTGTCAGACGACTTATGGTGGTTCGGCACAATAGTCGTCGGTTTTGTGAACAGTTAATCCTTGCCACGAGGCCGGTATACGTAGTTGTGTCAAAGATCGCAATTGTTCACAACGAGATGCGAAAAAATGCACCGCATACATACACGGCTAAAAAAGTGTCACAAGTGCGTTTTTTTCACAGATAATTCCTTGAGAAAAAAGTCATGCCTGTGGAACTACAATTATCTGAACGATGCCTTGTGGCACTTCTCTTAGCAACATGAACACATGGTTGTTTTTACGATGACTTTCTAATTGTAAGCATGCAATGAAATGAACATACCAACAATGTCGATGCTGTCACTAGTCAGCGAGATACAGAAGAACGTTTGTCCGTACTCAGTTCCCGATGGTGGATACGCATATTCGGTTGGTGGAGGAAACTTAGGGACGCTGTGGATCAACCAAAGCCCGGAAGTGCTGTCGAAGAAGGTTACTCCTAAACGTTACGATGTGAAAGTGGCCATTACCTTAACAATAACTTCTCTCCCTTCTCAACGAACCTTTAGTGTGTCCATACTCATCAGCGTAGGCGCGCAACGGTTGCACACGATTTCGGAGCTTGTATGGCACATATGGCTGAAATGATTACGATTGGCCATTCTAAAAAGAAATCGCTCATTTTTCAGCTTTATGAAATTATGCTTAATTTACAACGATATGGTAGCGTTAATAGAAAGCTAAAATTCAAACATGAGCTTGCAATGAAGTTTGGTGCAGCATTCACAAACTTGATAATTCTGTGATAACGGAATCATGTGGGCTCTATCACGATTTCTTAACTGGACTCGGTCACAACCTCCTAGTGGACTCTGTTACGGTTCTGTGAAGCCTTATATAAGTTTATGTGTATGTGCATATATTGGAGCTATTATTAGTGCCCAAATTTCTATGTCAAATTACTGAATGCATATATTTACTGTATACATCAACTTGCCTCATCATTGTACATGACATGCAAAATGTTCGTATCTCCATTCTTATTGTAGAATTGTTGAAGAGTGTAGGCAACAGCCTGAAAATTACCAATTATGCCGAATGTTGTGCTTTCTTACCCATAGTGCTTTGAAATCTGGTATCTTAAAGAAGGCTTTAAAACTTTGCAGTTCACAATTCCGTAATTGATTGATGACATGACTCACTTGGTTAGATGAATTGAGAGTTTCAGGCGAGACAACCAATCCATTGCGATTGTTCGAGTCCAAATAGTAGAAGCCGAGTCCATCCTTTGCTCCCGGAATACTGTTATCCTTCAGTTCCGGCATCTTGTACGCCATGAACCTAAACAGGTGATCCATAGGAAATTCGTTGTTGAAACTGTGTGGACATCCCAAATAGAGAACAATATTCTTACCAGTCGACGTCTCTTCCGTTCTGGTCCTTGCACGAAAACGCCATAGCTGTTGCCGCACATAGCAAGAGGCCGAGCAGCTGATGAGTTGGAATCATTACCTACGTCTGAACAATGTGGTTTAGGGTAAAGAACAGCAAAAAAAGAAAATGGGTATTGCCTGGGAAGAAAAGCACACGTTCAGCCATCTATCAGCATGGCCCCCTGCATGCTTGGTGACCCAACTGATAATGATCACGTCTTGTCACATGATTCTGCGACAAAAACAGTGCTAACCCGGAAAGCCGGGCTTTTCTAGTAACCGACTGCGTGTGTGATAAGAATAAGGCACAAAGCAAACAATTGCAAATAGGCCAGAGTTCAAGTTGTTCGTGCACAGTGAATGGGAAACAGTGCAGGCAGAACGAAATGGCCGTTTAGGTCGTTTATGCAATTGGCTTTGATGACAGAAGGGAATGCGATGAGGGACGGGTGACCTTCGTCTGGCGATGATATGCCGAGAAATGACCGAGACAGGCGGCAAACATAAAGCGACTGGGTCAGAGACTGTTCATAAACTACGTTTTGGAACAATAAGAGCTTATTGTCCAAGCACAACATGTGGGGATCGGGGAACATAACCATGTATACTCTAAGCATACGTTTTCTTGGCCATCTAACCATGCACGATGCAATTGGTGCCCGTGGAAAAAATGAGAAAACTGCTTCCACTGAAGTAATGAGTCTGACTGTGGGCAATCGAGAAAACAGTGAGATAAGAACTCGCCATGCAAATGTGAGTAATGCTGATTCATTTTCTGAACAATAAAAGCCTCCGGTCTTTTCGTCATTTTTCGTGTTTGTTAGTGCCATTCCTCTCCAGAATTATGCTCGCAGGCAAGCTATCCTTTTTGTAGTCACAGCAACGATGAAATACTGTTGTGTTATACGTTTATTTTGATTGAGAGTGAACGATTCTTCTTCCATGCTTTTTTATTCACAATGACCTGTCAAGTTGTAAGCTGATCAATAGCCAATAAACTCTTTATTCGTATCTTCACAGTGAATATCCATATTTATACTATGTTGGCAATATACGATAAGGTGGCCATGGTTAAATAAATAACTGAACGTAACGAGACCAGTATACAGCCTATGTATGCGGGTAATTGATCAAATTTTGAGAGCTTTGCGTACAAAAAGAGGTTATTGTATCGAACGAGGATACTCTCTTACACTTGGTAATGAAAATATTGTACTTATGCAGTATTAAGTCACATTGTAAAGCTAGCACTTTCAGTTCAACAGCATTATATGACATACATCGTCACAATTCATAGCATAGGTTATCATTGCATGTGGAATCAGAGGAGGTTTCCTAGAAACAACAAAGTTTGACCAAACAGTTCGCACACCATATAATATACGTACAACCGTAAAACATACAAATAAAAGGTGAGAAATCCTATGTTGTTTCGATCCACATGCGTTTTTTGTTAAGCTAGCCAAAGACATTAACAGCTGAGAATGATAGATGAGAAGGTTTCCCATGAGGTTATTAAGGAGAGAAATTGTACACTCTGAAAAAAGACGACTATGATACACAGGGATTCGAATAATGGACTAGCAGGGGAAACGCTAATGCAGGGAGAACACAGAAAACCATAATAAAGCTGCCATTGTGGGCTTGTGTTGTGTTCACGTCTTCAGAGTCGCGTTATTTGTATGCGCTCGTTGCTGACAATGAGAGGAACGGAGCGGCCAAAGTACTGAAAAAAAAAGAAGTTCCGCTTGTTCCCAGAAAGCACTACAGCAGTAATAACGAATGTAGGGTGGCATTGGAAACGAGGCTATATGCGTTATCTAATAAAACTCCCAATATGAACAATTGATTTACCGTAGTTATTCACTGGACATCAACCTCCGCACCCTTTCAGAACTATCCGGAGGTGAAATGCATTGAAAAGGGAAAACTTTGCTTTTTGGTTATTCATTATTGATGACAGTCTGTGACTAATTTCACGACTTTTTTCTGATTGAAGGAATATTTCTTGTGCCAGCATTACTTACGTGAGCGTTCGTTTCCGACGCAGATGGCCGTAGTTTGTAGTTAGACCTTGGCTTCGGAATGGGCGCTTGAGGCGAGCGAGGTGGAGGTGCAATGACCGGAACGTGCCTGAACGAGGAAACGTCACAAAGCACTTATTACTATCACTCTTGGGCATGAAAAGGCTGCAGCGTTGGCCGCGCATTCCCAAAAGGAAGCAGCTTTGGCTGTGGCGAAATCTCTAATAGAAGGCAGTAGGTACAAAGACAAGAGAAGTTGCTTTGGCAATAGGAAAGTTGTTGCTTTCACAGAAATGTTTCACCGTATTTTTCTTTCTCGTCTCTGCTTTGTTTCTGCCAAATCCAGGTGGTGTATTTCGTAGAGAATGATGAACATCATTGGTGATACTTGCTGCGCTACTGATCATACCATGTTTGGAACTGAGGCGCGGAGTCTTTCTTCCAGCATTTCAGCTTTCTTTTCAGACTCCACCTCACCTTTTCATACTCCTCTACAATACTGGACGAGAAAAACGCTGTAGATTTTGCGGCAAGAAAGGCTGTAGTCTCGGTTGTTATTTCAGTTTCTTGCTGCCAATTTTACTGCCAAAACAAAATCCATTTCATACCAGAGTATCAAACACCGTCCCTCAATGAAGTATATGGATATTATTTTATTTATTTTAAAACAAAACAAACAAAAAATAAGGTAACACTCGAGCGAATCACTGTTGATTACCTCCTGGTGGCAGGCGTAGGTGCGTACAATGATCCGCCGCTCTCCTCTGACGAAGAACTGGACGATGTCGAGGTTGCTGTGTAGGTCGGGCCTGAAGCACTTATCTACCTTAGAAATCTTAGAAACAATTAAAGTACTTTCTATATTATTTGCTTTAGCATCTACTCACTTTGATGTGATACCAGATGATACTCACTTTGATCCATCTTTGTCATGGTCGGCATTTCGTCCACTTCACCGACAGTTAGCCGTATCACGTACTTCTCCGACTCGTCCGTCGTGCAATCCAATGTCTGTTCCAGAGGCTTCTCGTCGATCGTCTGAAATGTGTTGCTATTCATTGTTCTTAGAGGAAGCCGGAAGTAGTCAAAATAAAGCATGTCCTTATATTATTGTTCTTACGGCCATTGCACGCAGTTCTGCTGAGATTGATCCTCAGTGGCGCATACCACCATCTCCTTATATCTTTGTACGCCTCACAGAAGAAGACGTCTGTCATTCACGAATTTTTGCCCAGTGAAATAACAGTCTTGCAGTTTCTTTGATCATACGATTCTCGTTATATGCACAATTAAAAGAAGCTAACCGAAAAGATGCTGCGCACGTTCGGCCTCATGTGGCTGATCCTCTTCGTCGGCGCCGTATTGTTGTTGTAGTTGTTATCGACTTTGATCTGTGGACTGCAAGAACTGATAGAGTTCAGTTTCGATGATAAGACATACCCGGAAAGCACCGATGCCGGTGACATTTGCATGCGGGAAGCAGCCGATTGAGATTTGGCGAGGAAAGGCGATCGAGTACCGTAGCCGAGGGTGCCTGAAACGTAACCCTAAGGCCTTATGGAGCCAATTAAGCCAAATACTACTAACAGAGTGATGTTAATAACTTTGTTAAACAAAAGTTTTGACATGGTTATGCGCATCAACGTATTAAGCAATTAAGTATTACAGCTCGTTTAACTATCGCATAGATCCTGTACATACCGTTAATGTCAATCTGGTCGTAGAAGTGCTTGCCAGCCGACTTTCCCATAGTGTCCGTCAGCACGTCTTTCCTGCTCTCCTTGGTCAGAGGAACGTGGAAGTAGGCGAAGTTGCCCCATGCAACTAAACGGTGCATTATTACAAATTTATTCCATTTAGTATTGTTACTTCCTACTCTTTACTTGCTTGTTCATAAGCTAATACCATAGAGCCACACGCAATAAAAGTGAATACCGTACCACAGTCCGCAATTTGCTTCTCAAGTGCAAGATGCCATGACTCCAGTGATTCTTCCGCCGTTTTGATATAGAAGCGCTTTCCTGGCGAATAAGCGGACGATGCGGTTGTAAGTATCAACTCGTCATTCTGACTTGTTCGACAGACGTGCGAACCCTTAAAAGAACGAAGGTTACGATTTCATTATTGAAGGAAATACAGAAGATGACAAATAAGTTACAAGTACATATAAAACATACCGCGTTTAGCATGATCTCCACTAACGTCTTTTCTTGTGTCCGGTAGTCTGTGAGGGTATTGCTGACAAAACACCGTAATCGTCCACCCTGCAAAGATTTTGGTTAGTTTTCACGTTTAGCCGTGTTGAGTAAGTTGTCCAAGTTGTTGTCCTGTTATCATCCCTTTCTATGTAGAAAGGATAAAAGTACCACGAACCTGTAACCTGGCTCGGACCAACTGGAAGATACGACGTTGATCGGCTGGAACAACAGTGAGAACGCCATCCGCAATCGGACAGAAGACGGATTGTGGCTGGACGACCATCCGACACACAATGTTACCGTACAAAGGAGGACCGCAGAGATCAGCTGAACAACCAGACATTAACTTGTTATATAATACTGTCATCCGCAAGCAGGCTAAGCGAAGCAAAATGTTCACCTGTACCAAGACATTGCGCCCGCGGAGGTCCTGAGAGGGCCAGAACGTTGTGGGGCACATTAAATTGCCCAAACATTCACTACCGATTACTTAACGTGAAACTGTGACTACCGTATGCAGGTTATCTTACCAAATGCTCGAATCTTGAGATCATGGATCTTAGATTCGTCGCCCGCATCGGTAATGACCAGCTGCGCCCTTGCGAGCAGATTGTAGTAGGTGCTGCCGATACTCTCGGGTGCCGTAGGAAGCGCCGCCTTGAGGGCGCTCTCGCCGACCGTCATCTTCTGCTTCTGCAATAGCAAGCGGTCACTCGATTCGTAAAACATAGCGCATCTTCCAAAACGCCATGTTCAGCACTTGTAATGCATAGTGCTAACATATATAGTGTTCGAAATACGTTTCAATAGTGTTCTCGTGTGTGCACTAAACTGCGAATTGTGCATATGAGGCAAAGTACTTTAGTTGTGTTCTTGGATTGTTTAGGACAATTTCATATAACATTCAAGTACCTTACTAGAACAACTTCATATAACATTCAAGAACTAACCGTTGCCTGTCCGAGTTTCCTTCCAAGTGATCGCGTTATCTTCTGTCGCAGGGAGCCGGCGGACATGTCCGACATATCGTCTGTTCGTGCTGCGTAGACATTCACTTCGACGCAAAAGTCATCCGATTGGTTATCACTGAAATCTCGATCATCAGTACTATGCCGTTGATTGTCACGAAACGTGACATATGTGGTAAGCCAATTTAGCCAATATATACTTATACAAGGTAATCCGATATAAAAGTAGCTCCCTATTTTCTGCTACCAGCCTCTTTCATGGCTAGCGCATGTTCTTTGTGTGTATTCATCGCTCATTATGTTTGCATACACATTCTTTTTTAGCCATTCCACCTAGATTCGAAAGTCAAGGTAAGATTGATTTGCTACGGTCTGTTGGTGATGATAGCCTTCTAGAGGATTGTTTCGCTCTGTGTTCTGGGACAGCGGGAACGGTGCCAGGCGACGAATAGTAAATACGCTCAAGCGAGCAAAAATGAGTATCAAGGCAATTCTCTTCCACCCAGAGTGGCTCTCTTTGTGAAAAACGACTAACTGGTGTTCTTGCACTTTCTTTGGAACATCTTGGCAGTACCGTTCCCTTGTTTATTTGGCACATAATCCAATGAACAACTGGTGCGCCAGCCGGTAATTACAAGGTGCAAGAATGCGATTTGAGCAGCCTGCATATACGGGTCAGTGGATATAACATCCACGCAATGATCATTGTGAGAACAGTGGGGATACCCAGCATCTTTTCTGTTATGTTAGAGTACAAAACGGTTACAAGTAAGTTCTTGACTCGCAAAGTAAGACAGGAAACTGTTGCTTGCTATGCATATCAATAGAAATAACGTAGTTTGAAGTAATATCTAAAACATACAACACGAAAGATTCGTCGAAGGTGACGTCAGTGACAAGTCGATCGACATTCCCAACCATCTTGCTGTCGATCACGTCCTCGCCACTTCGAAACACCAGGAACATTGCGAATGAGCGACATTCTGAAAGAGGAGGTATTAGTATACAATTTCTGTGTTTTTTTGCACATCTCATTGTACTACTTCATTGTGATACACAACAATTACTAGCCACTGTGTATAGTACAACTCCTTGTGATACTTACTACTTACATATGTTATAAGTCTAATAATTCTTGTCTACTGCTTGTGCATGTGTCATTCATTGTTGCCATTTCTAGCAACTCGATCCCGGTTAGCTGCTTGCTCGTGCGCTGCACACAATAACTTGAACGGGCACAACTTTTTTGCACGAGCCAGAAATGAACGTATCATTTATCATTACAACCGTTAGCCTTTGTTGGTTTTTGCAACTGTCAGAGGAACGGCGTAATCGCCGGGATGCCAGTGGCGTTCCCTTTCATCCAGGCGAATGCAAACCAAATTAGGTACTTGTAAAAATGCGACATAACACGGCCTATGTACTATGTATGCAGCCTATGTACTTGGCAAGAGTACCTAATTTTATAAGTTCTGCAATCTTGTACGATAGGCTATTTTTCTTTGTACCTTGTACATATGCTTCTTTGTTTCTAAGTTGTTCCACATGTAATTATTTCGTCTGTCATGATCCCTGTGCTAATCGGCATGGTCTGTATATCGATGATCGGACTGGTCAACATGTGATGGCGAACCGGTGAAAGCGATACTCTAACGTACGTGAGCAACAAAAAACAATGACCAGCCGGACAAGAGCTCTCAATGATTCAGATCGTAAAAAAATGTTAGCACACACCAATGCACTTTCTTCCATATATGGAATGAACAGATACATTTAGGAGAGAATGTCTATGATTATTAAATGAGCTTTGTATAATGATATTATAATTAGTGGCTCTCGACAGTGTGCGATTGTGCGTGCAACGTTTCGGATCAAGTTTTGAAGAGAAATCAGTTTCTTTAGAAAGGAGAAACAAAACTAATATTATGTAAACATGATAGTGTGGAACCCGCACTGTTCCGTTGTTGCCATCGATACTCTGAGTGATAATCCGAAAAGCCAGCAGTGATACCGGCAACCACAGCAGGAAATAGAAGAGAGTGATGGCGGCAGACAATGGAGACCACGCCATAATCCTAGCGAATTTAAATTCTGGACAAATTATGCTACCCTGCCAGTGTAAATGACACTACCAATATCGAGAAGCAAGGATGTTTGAAGCTAGAAACCACTCAAAATGCATTAAAAAAGTTGTTTTTATTTATAAACGGCACAAGTATGCCTTTATTGACTCATCTAAGTTTTTCTTAGCACATGTTATTGTTAGGGGTCTTTGATCAACAAAGATTGGTTCATATTCTTTCGTTTCTAGTCCGCAAAAGGAAGGAAGTTCCAATAAGGTGTTTCAACGCAATTCGATCACACGTCTACATTCTTGCTGCTAAGCAAATCCTTTCTTCAGGTAACTGAATTAGCACCTCATTCCCTCTGGCAAGGAACTTCTTCTCGCATGATGTTCTGAATGCCTCTTGAGCTAATTGTAAGAAAAGCACAGATAATTTTAATATTAATATTAACATCTGAAAACTGTTATTGTTTGGTACAGTGGACGGCGGTTTTTGATGTCTACAAAAGTGCACTGAGTGTGTCTAACGTACAATATGAACACACTCAATTGAAATATTCCGAATTGCTTGTAATATAACCAATTGACCTGATCATGATGAACAGGCGTTGCAATGTTAAACAGAGAGTGAGGACAAACCTCCGCGGTTTTTGAAGTATTGCTCGCGGTTCCACGCGAGAGGTATGCTCACTTGTGAGATGCCGATTCGAGCTCGGCTGGGTTGCATCTGAAAGAAACTTATGTTCATCTCAACTTGTTATGAGCAAAACTTATCGCGCCAGTACGAGTGATATGAATTGAATGTTTCATATTACATGTGTTGTTAAAAAGCTTACAAATGTGCAACGACTGGGTAGCCCCAAGTTCTTCACAGTTAGTAGAACAATAAGATTTGAATCTTCGCAACCGAGAATAATGCGATAGGGAAAAGAAAGCTGCCTGACACGTTCCAAGAGCAAAAATGGCAATGCTATCGCGCGTGAAATCTACGATTGCGTATCTGCAAAAAAATGTTGAACGACCAGCCATCGGACACCTTATTGTTGAACCAATTAAGAGGACAGTCCCGGCGAAAGAAAAAGAAAGTGCATATCGGTGATTGGCGAGAAAGGGCATGCTTACACATTGGAGGAGAGAACAAGGGCATGATCGAGAAAGGGCATGGACATGGAAATACCTGGGCAAGCACATGAAGACCTAGTGATGATATCGGAATAAATATGAAGAAGCCGATCAGAATCATTGGTGATCATCACGGCGAGATCACCTTTGGCTTAAATTATCATAGAGACAAAACTATTTGTTCCAACACCTATTCACTAGCAATTTTTCCTCTTTTTATCTTTTCTCCATCACATTTGTCAACTCGGTATTCTTTTAAGAACAGTGTCAGATTACTTGGATATCAAAGGACTTAGTTTTGCATGGAATACTTGCAAATAACCATAGCATTCCTCAAGCGATTCAATCCACGCAGGTGTGGATGTGGTGCGTGAGGGAATGTGTCCGATAGCAATCTCGCCCCCGGCCGCCCAGATATCTGCCTCCTCTTCCTCCTGCATCGAGGCTGTTTTTCGCCACGCACGCCTTCGCACAAACGCGATAAAGAAGCGCTGTGTGGACAATGCCGAAAAGGTTAGGCGAAAATAGGTAAGCTCAGTTTATGGACAAGACAAAGCTCATAACGTGCCAAAGGAGTAGTTAGAACAAGTGAAAATCTACTTTATGAGCGTATTATTACGATATCCAATGCTTTACAAGCATGGTCTAAGAAGACAAGAGCCAAGAGAATAAAATTATATGAATGACGTTGCACCGGAATAAACGTGAATGATTGTCCCTCGGTCAGTACACCGCCTCATGTACTGACAGCTCATGCGTCACTGATTCTCTTCTATCATAATCAGATCAATTGCCAACAAACAGTTACACACACAAAACGAGGTGAATTGTCTAGAACCATTCTGGGACTTCTCGCTTGACTAAATGCTCCATTTGGCAAACGTGTTAATGGTCAAGAGTAGTCAACAACAGTACAGCGTAAGAGAATAGAACAAAGAAATAGTCATGTATTACATGATAGAAGTTATGTAGAAACATAAGTAAGGTTACACGAATAGAAAAGAGTTACAACACAGCAATGAGGAACACCGTGTAAGTGCACACTCTCGCTTTCATCCCTCCGTATTCCCCTTTTGTGCGTCCACTTTTCCTCATTCCATTAGTTGCGCTATCCCTTTTGTTATTATTAGTGGA
>JACMIJ010001774.1:0-11303 GCA_014805365.1 Koerneria luziae
TAACCAAACTGCAAGAGTTCAGACAAATACGGTGACGACAGCTTCACATAAAAGTAAAAAGTGCGAAACTGTCTGACACAGCGTACTGTACAGTAACCAGATGCCCTTTCGCACTCTCCATTACAACGCGTTGCGGGCTGCGTTGCGTGGCCTCACTTATATTAGGAGGAGATGTCGCATTAGCATGCGGTGTGCGGTCGAACTAACAATAAGATGCTGCGCAATATTCAGTACATGCAAAACGTGCACAAATGTCTTTAAAGGGGGCCGAAAACCGTAAATGCTCGGAGGCAAAAAGCACCATTTCCTTATATGGTTGCCCCTCTCACAGAAGTTGGCGGGTCCCTTATACATATATAATTCTGCTGACTCAAAACAACGGTTTCGGGCCTCCTTTTACTTTAACTTTGTCTTTATCGCAGGATCGACGTCTTGTTCTATAGAACGTGCTGCGTGCACAAATGTGTGAGGGTATAGCATTCCTAACTGTTCAGGAAAAAAAAAACTTTCAAACAAGCCATGTAGCACGAAAAACTGAAGGATTCGCAAAACCACGAACCTTTCTGTCGCTCCATCGTAATGTCCGCATTGTCTCCTGGTTCAATGTACTGGTTGAGATGTGGCATGCTGAAATGGTTTTGAAAATCTAGACATTTCTTGAAATCTAGACATTCCTTGAAATCTAGACATTCCTTGAAATCTAGATATTACTTGAAATTTGAGTATTTCTTGAAATCTGGACATTTCTTACAAGCTAGCAGTTTGTGTGCATGCAGTACACACGTAACGATAAGGATGAGGCAAAACCTCAAGCAACAAAATTACAGAAACAAGCAGAGGTAGTATTTATACATTTGAGCAAAGTATTATCACCTTACAGCGGAAATTGCACCTCAACAAGCTTTTGAAGATACTCAGAGAAAAATAAGCCTCAAATTTTGAGTGTTTTAAACACTCAAGCATTATTCAGGCTTATTCGAGGCTTATTTTTCTCTGAGTAGACAATATCTGGTAGATACATTCATAGAATTTCTTGTAAGTGTATATATCACTTTCTTACTCTACTAATTGTAAGTAAGCAAGCAAACTAAGTATCTACTTGCTTACTTAGTGAAGCAAGTAAGTAGATACACTAACAATAAGATGAAGCACTAGGATATGCCAATAGTGAAAGCCAACGCTTAATTTCTTCAATCGTCAAAACATCTTTGTGTATCAAGTCAAGTATACTTATCTACATTTGGTCAATGTAAATTATCTCCAACGGTATTGAAAATGCTAGGCTAGCAATGAACAATATTGAAAGAACAGCCTAGACTAAGCTAGAATAGTCTGTAGCTTAGATTAGTCTGCTCTTTGTAGTTTAGAGTTTGCTCATCGCTTCACGCCCACGATCCATCATTGGCTTCAAGTGCTTCTCGAACATTGGTAGGACCTGAAAATATTGAAAATATACGCATTCTTCGGATTTTTTGTATCCTACGCTAATCGCAAGATAATATCGATTTGTAGATACTTTAACATTGCATGAAGATACTTTAACCTTACCCAAGGTTAAAGTACCTTTATGCAATGTTAAATTGTTTAAGGTTTGTAGATACTTTAATCTTATCATATAATAAGTGAGCGTGGGCAAGTTGAGCCAAAATTTTTCGTCACCTTTTAGTTAGGCTGTCTAATGCACAAATCATCTCAGGCAAAGTGTCATAAGTTGGTTGGTAAATAACTTATGATTGAAGCGAAACAGCGTACATACGATTTCCTCCAACAACCTCTTTGTCAGAACAAAACGTTGTTAACAATAAGTTCATGAATAGATGTGATGTTCCCAGATTTGCTAGGTAAGTATTTCAAGCATTTCAAGTATTTCTAGGCATATCGGTCTGTATTTCAAGCATCAAACTACATACACCAGTCTATGTTTCAAGGATCAAACTACATACACCGGTATATATTTCAAGGATCAAACTACATACATCGGTCTTGTTCAGCTCGGATCCCTTCGCCCATTCATATAGCGCCGGATAGACATTGCCATCGCGTCGTCCCAGAACCGATCTCATCTCGCGATCCGTGATATCAAACGAGTCCACGAGCGAAACGGCATTCGGTCGAACCTGAATGGAGCACATTTACAATCTAAAACGTACTATTGGAATATCCGACTCCGTTCTGTACAAATATCCGACTGTCATTGTATATTGTACGTGTATTCAAGTTTTTCACAATTCAGTACAGGTTCACAAGCTTGCCAAGTGGCATACGTTTGTGAAAAAAATTGAATACTTTCGCGAACATGGGTAATTGAAAAGAAACCTAACAATAAGACACCATTATAAATCGACAGTCGGATATTTGTACGGAACGGAGTCAGGTAAGCTAATAGTACTTTCTAAACATTTTTCTCGGAGTCGTCTCTGACGATGGTCTCGCTCCAGGAAGAGGTTGGCCGGTCAGACGCTAGAGACCGAAACCGACTACTCTCACTTACTAACAATAAGTAGCGCAAAATATCTAACATACCTTATGTTTACTTACTTTAACCTGTATACTAATTAACTTCACATTATATTTTAATTTGAGGGGACGATCCCATAAGCGCACAAAAATCCACTTGCGCACAAACCATAACTTGTAAGTTATACTGAATACTCAGAGAAAAATAACCCTCAAATAAGCCGACAAACTGCTTAAGGGTTTGTAACCCTCACTTTTTTCAGTGTTAAATATTTCGTAATCCTATTGTAAAAAATGAGGGTTATAAACCCTTAAGCAGTTTGTAGGCTTATTTGAGGGTTATTTTTCTGTGAGTAGTAACTGAATTTCAGTATGAGTCTAAAGTTATGCCCAATTTAGGACTAAATACCAGAATTTATGCCGATTGGTTGCTTACCAACTGAAATATGAACTTGTGGGCTTATAAATTACGATTTGTGGGATTATCCCCATTTGAGTACTTACAAGTGAGAACCTCTTGGATGAGAACTTTTGCCAACTGTTTTGCTGAGGGTTCTCACACGATTATTCGTTGATCAGGCTATTAACTCCCAATAACTCCTTCGCATGTTCGTCTTACAATTAGTGACAATTGGATACACATATGCTAAAGCAATTTTAATATGTAACATAAATATGTAGATATGCTTATAAATATAAATGTATATAAATGTATAAAATGCGTGACATAATTTCACCATTCCTGACTATCGTTTCCCATTTCCATGAATACAAGAAACAACAAAGTTATAAGTTACAGTCTTTTAGAGTTAAGCAGTTACGGAAAGTTAACGAGTTATTGAATGTGCACATATATAAAATAACCTTTGCAAGATCCTTGTACACACAGTTCTTGATGTACTCGACTTGCGATGATTCCAGGTAATGGTCCTGAATGCAGTTTGAAGATATTGTATTATAAGATATGAAATGTATATATATACACATAAAATTGTTAATGTATCCATTTTTCTCTCAGCTATGCTGTCTTACGAGCTGTGCAGCTGCATAGGTTGAAAATTTTTTGAATACATTTTGCACCTTTGAACATATGCAGCTCAGTCGAATATTTGTACAGCACGGAACCAGATGTTAAAAAATAGTAAATGAAATCACTGCAGTAATAATTTAGCTTTGCCAACGTCACTTGGTTCTTAGGAAGCACTAATGCGGCTTATGACGAAAGCTTTTATCTGTATTCTGAAACAATAGAGTGCCTAGTTGAGCTGTCAAATCAGCCTTTCACAGACACCGATATACTTATTGTTAGAGAAAACCTTAAATCAGCCCCAATAGTGCTGGAGAGTTTAAAAAATTCATTTTTTAGTGTTGATTGTTTGAGAGTATTGTAAACACTCAAGCGATAAAGAGTGTTCAAATACACAAAAATTTGAGGCTTAATTTTTTTTTCTGAGCAGTTGCTTCTTTAACATGTTAGGACAAAGATGAATTTCGAAAAAAAAAACAAAAATGATATAGGCATTTTCGGAAAAGGGCAAACCTCGAGAAGGTAGTGTGCGATTTCAAGAAGTTCGTAGTGCAGATACAGGTTGAGAAGATCGGTCAGCGCCTACAATTACAGTATGTTGCTTCCACCGGCGGTCTACCGTACCCACACATACTCCTGATTTGTGACTAACGTACAGGATGTCGAACATTTTGTGCTGGAAACAATCCAGTAGGTTCAAATACTCATTGCAAGATTTCGCAGGATGTTGAAATAAATGTGATCATCACAGTGTGGATGTTGTGTGACCGTACCTCATTTGCATACAAATACAAAAAAGCGTTTTTTGTTCTCAAGAAGAATAGAATATGTATATCTACGGCAAGCGTAAATTCCACTACGTCAACATGCACGTCATGCTGACAAAGATGTAGGTGATGTTCTTTACTCTTTTTTAACATATAGGGTGGGAAATGTTTCTAATATAGCCTATTCTGACCGAAAATAACAATTTTTTGTTATTCGAAGGGCTGTTTTGAATACTTGAAGGAAACTTACGGCTTTTTCACCATCGTTTTCGAATTCAGCATGCAAAACTAACCCAGGGAACATGTGTTTTTAAGACTTTTTGAACAGTCACCTAATCAGCTTAAAAAGTTAGGTGATCTGGTACCCAGAAATTTTTTTCAAGTTTTCTCAACATTCTAAAATTTTACGAAAAACAACTTTTTATGGTATTTTCTACCCGCTGATGCCGAATATCACAACGAAAACATGTGATCTCTGAGTTTAAACCCAGAATTTTAACTTAAGAGGGCGAGAAAACCCATGGTTAACTCTTTTGATCTACATATCTCACCAGGTAATGGCCCGTTGCAAAAATTGAATACACCACTGGAATCAGCATGAAAAACTGCCTATATGACCAAGTTTTGGCATTGAAGTGCGAAGACGAGGTCTGACCGTTCCCTAGTGAGACAATGTAACTTCCGCAGGACTCAAATTTGCATATTCGTTCTGATAAGGGTGAAATCTTTGTTATCGTATGCGAATTTGATAATGTAATCTGGTTGAATTTTCACTAAATCAACATGGTGCCGTAAACTTACAGATCGTGTGCCAAGGTCGGCGATCTTGGGAATCTCCTCGACGAAACAACGACACATGAAATAGCGAGTGTGAAGACGGGAGGCCTGTAATCAACTTTTGTCTTCATACGGTAAAGTTGTGTTGTTACGGGAAAGTTAATGTAATACTTACGAACCCTGGTATATCCACAAGGTAAAGAGAGGTAACATGCACAAAAACAAGTGTGACTAGTTACCACCTGATCTAATTAGTTCGATAGTTTGAGTCGATTCAAGCAATGGTACACATACTTTGGAACAAAAAAAAATCTCCTATCTTCTATTATCTATGGAAATGTGTTCACTGAGTTTGCTAGTTCAGGTTAATGCTAATTTGATCTACTACCATGCCAAGTTACAGAACCTTAGCTTCAACGGTTACCGAGATATGAAAAGAACCCTAACAATGAGATTGCCGGAGCCGGAAGCGGCGATTAGTCACTCCCTTCACTGTGAGTTACATGTTTCAGGAATATATCATAGACGGGTAATTGTTTGCGGGCTAATAAAAAGGTTATACTGCCAATTCCTTCTTCTTTACACCATTCCCGTTTCCGGTACAGGGTCTTGATAAGACTGACACCCTAACCTGTTAACCCAGGGCACCGTCCCGAGTTGATTCAACTACACTACCGAAGAACCGTGGAGGCCTGCTGATACAAAAAAAAAAACAAGAAATCTATGGAAGTGTGTTCCACTGTCTTCCATAGACCGATCCCCAGTACACATTTCTTATGAGCTATTAGCACTAACACTCTACATCCCCTCTACAACCATTCTGTACTGTTCTATTGCGTTACGAACCCGGTTCATCTCAACAGTATTCTGATTCCACGCCTCCTCCTTGCTGAGTCCTCCTCTGCCGAGTGACTCGAGTCGATCGTGCGCGGAGAGGATCGATGCGCGTGCCGCGTGCTCCATCGCGGACAGCAGATGCGGAATCTCATCCTCCGCGGTTCGGCCAATTAGCGACTTCTTGGCACTGAAAAGGGGCGGGGCATCTTGAATCGCGACCTCCTCGGGACTCCCCGCAAGCGCATAGGCCTTGATTCTTGAGAACGATACGCTTACTTTCTTGTGAATCCTTAGAGTCGAAAGCGCCACTTTCTATGTAATATACTTGTCCACTCACAACTATTGCGTTCTGCTATACACGCAAGGGTGTAAATACTTATTGTTAGTAAAATGGGATTAGTCGGTTTCGGTCTGTATGGTCTGACCTATGCGAGGTGCTTTGTGATTATTTCAGATCTGTGACTGCCTCATCCAAACAAGAAGGAGCTAAGTACGTGATCTATGTCAGTTGTAAAGAGTTACAACTAACCTGTGGGTGTTCTTGAGATAACTGACGAGTTGTCCGGGTTCGCGTCCTTTCTTCACACTTTCTGCGCCTTTCATCAGATACCTAAATATTGATTGTCAAGTTCAAGCTGCGAGCATTATTTTTGCGTAAAGGAAATGACTGTTATTGGAACACCCGATTCAATCATTTGGCAAAGAAGAAACCGATTAATAATATATATAAGGGACGATCCCATTAGCGCAAAAAATACCACACGCACAGTGCTTTACGTGCACTGTGGACTAAGTAAGTATGAACTGTTTTTCAGCATGAATTATATTATCGTAATCTCACGCACCTTGCAGTTTGCAGCAGCATCACCATGTTCTCGCCTTCGTAGGTGCAACCGCCGATTTGAACACCTTAAAATATATTTTTTTTAAATCGGCGATCTAGCAATCACTTCAAAACGGGCGCAGCCTGGAATACCTGGATAAGAACCCTAATTGTAAGACATTGCTCTCTTATTGTGAACTTAACGTTGCTCAAGGGTTCTTATCCGGGCGGTTCTTATTTCTGAAAACGCTGTAAATCTCTAGCCACATAAACCACTGTAAACTGTGAACCAACGTTGATTGTCCTATTGCCTGGTATGCAAATTTCAATAAAAACTAAATTTGTAAGTAGCACTTCATCTCTAACTGCTGGATGTTCAAATACCGGTTGAAAACCGGTGGTACACTGACCGTAGATCTCCGGTATCCGTGAGGCGGCCGAGTAGCCGTGTCCACCACAAGACATTCGACACTGTTCGATGCCCTGGCCGGCTTGGTGGGTGATTACCGACTTCATGCCGGAGGAGAGCGCATGTAGCTCCGGAAGGAGGTCGGCCTGAACATTTATAGAGTATAAAGAAAAAAATCGTATTATCTAACATACACCATTCACTAACTATCACTAACATTTTTCCCTAGCATACGGTAGCCTTAATATCGTATTTTCACTAACATGAAACGTTCTAACATTCTCTAACATGTTTCATTAACATATGGTAGCTTTAATATCGTGTTTAAAAAAATCCGGCCCCATTTAAGCTAACAATAAGTTAACTCAATAGCATTATCATAACTCTTTAAAGTGCTCATGAGATTAATGTAGAACAAACAATCTCGAACAGTTATTTGCACAACAAGCGAAACATACATTTCCCTTTCGCATCTCCACGACAACTCGCTCGTAGAGGTCGCGAAGTGTGCGACCAGCAATACCAAATGCGTACGCACGAGCGATCTGCAAGACGGTCAGTTGCTCAAGAAGACACTTTACTTAGAGCTTACACTTTACAATTATAATATTATACTATTAGCATATTTGACTCCGTTCTGTACAAATATCCGACTGTTGTTGTACCATCAAATCTTATTGTTTGGTTTGTTTCCAATTACATAAATTTGCCAAATTATTCAAATTTTTCGAAACCTATACCATTTCACATGCTTGTGAACCTGCAACCGTGAAAAAGGTTCTTATTGTTAGCGGCCAAATCGCTTTCTATGATGTTATGAAAGGGTTGGTGGAGCATATTCGTACCCGATTCCGTTATGGAAGCGACTAATTGTTCTGCAAATGTAAACCAGCAAAAAGGCAAACTTTTCCATAACATAGAATGCGTTTTCGCCCCTAACAATAGGAACCTTTTTTCATGGCTCAGCGCAGGTTCACAAGCTTGTGAAACGGTATAGGTTTCGAAAAATTTAAATAATCCTTCAAATTTATGTATTTAGAATTACACCAAACAATACGATTTGATGGTACAACAGCAGTCGGATATTTGTACAGAACCAACAGTGCTCAATTAGTATCATCCAATACTGTAAAAGAATATGTAGCATCTTGATATTTCTGTGAAACCCATTGCTAGCAAGCAAAAAGAAACAGTGTTATGCGAACCTGTGGGAAGAGTCGGTATTGCTGTGTTTGGTAGTCGAGAATTTGAACCTCCTTCTTGGATCTTAATTCACAAAGATCAGTTTATTGACCGTTTTTGCCGTTATCTTGCACACAGCTTAAAATTATAATAAGATGAACTGTTGTTCTTAAAACAAATACTTCTATTCTAAACATATCGGCGGTTGTTTCGAACATTTTTTTTTCCATGTGGCACAACTATATCGTAACACAATGAGTTAGTATACAGTAGATGTGCTGTATACAAAACTCATTACAGTTCTTACAATTAGTACTTTACTTGTCTGTAGTATGATCGTTCAAAGATCAAACTACACTCACCTTGGATCAATTCGTCAAACTAAGCTTATTTCGGATCGTTTCTTCTACATGTGTTTTACTTGAATGTATTTTGATCTCACACAAAGTTCAAGCTACACTCACTTCGGATCGATTCTTCCTTGTCGTCGAACAGCCGAGTATCGAATGGCAATAGTGGTGGCCATGCCGAGGAACATTGCCTGCTGCCAGCACATCACGGATCGGACGTGCACCATCGTGGCGTAGCCGAGTTTCGGGTGGTTTGGACGAGTGTATGTGCCATCAGGTGCCACCTTAAAGTAAAGTCATTCAATGTTCAAGTAAAGCTAGACAAAGACTGAACGAATCATAGCCTGGGTGATCCCGAGGCTACGCTGCAGGGCATTTAAGTCAATCATACAGGACCGAACCCGGGTCTTATGCATAATGTAGGACACTTTGTAACACTGCACTAAGTTTGTGTATTCATTATACGATCGAAACACTGCTTAAAGGAGGCCCGGAAACCGTGAATCCCCGGAGGACAAAAACCATAAATCCTTATATAGTTGCCCCCTCACAGAAGTTGCGGGTCTCTTATGCACGCAATTCTGTTAACACGAAACAACGGTTTCTGGTCTCCGTTAACGTAAAACTAAGTAAAGTACGGTCCTTCCGAATCAAAGATTATTCGCCTGCGCGCAGACATATTCCTGACTAGTGACTAGCATACAGGATGTCGAAAATTTTGCACTGGAAACACTCCAGCCGCGGTAGTAAGCTTCTCTATTTCCTGTGATCTTTCCTGTGACCTTTTAAACTGAATCACTGTAAAAGGTCAGGGGAAAGCACACAGGAAACAGAGGAGTTTACTGCCGGAGGTCCAAATTTCTATAGAAGCATTTCACAGGATGCTGAAATAACTGTGATTGGTCACAGTGTGGATATTATGTGCCTGCGAGGGTCCCGAGAACGCCCTGGCGGGACGATCTCATAAGCGCACAAGTTCATATTTCTGTCAGTTAGTAGCCAATTTACAAAAATTTAGGATTTTGATTTTAGATCAAGCATAACAAGCCCTCATCACAAGCCCTCATCACATTCTCATACCCTCCGCTTTGTTAAGATAACCTCATATGATAAGTGCCTCGGGCCTCGCATGTTGTACCATTTTCGACAACGAATGAGTCCTTGCATAAAAAAGAGGCAAACTGCAAGCAAAATCCAAAGAGAAGTCGCGTATTGTTAGCAAAGAGAAAAACAAAACTCCCTTGTTCCAAACGAATCGTATTGTTAGCTGCTTCAGAAAACTTACTCACTAATTGTAAGAGCTCGGTGTGGTGACTGTGTTACTGCATTTGTTCAATGACTATTACGACATTGCGATTATCTGCTTAGTATTATGCCAGTATACATCTTGTGCCCATTTTGAAATTCCCAAAAAACCCAAAAACCCAAAATGCACCTGTGCATGTCGCATCAGCATGCGCCGGCGTGGTATGCGAACGTGCTCCAGTTTCAGGAATCCGTTGTCCGTCGTGTTGTACGCCATCTTTGGGCCGATGTCACCAACAATGATACCTTAAAAAAATTCCCATATTACCTTATATTTCATTTTTTGGGTTCCTGAAAACACTTCCATTGCTAATTTGATCATAAATATTTCATTTCCTCGGTTTTTGTCTTCTAAAAAAGCACCCAATTTGCTGATTTGGCCTATATTCTACTTTTGTAATCTTATGAAATACTTCCCATTAAATTTTTTTTATATTTTACGTCTTAGAGTACTAACAATAAAGAAAACGTTTTTGAGCACACTAACAATAAGTAACAGTGTCTGGATACAGAAGCCCTAGTGTGAACATCATTATTACTCAAAGTAAATATATTACTTGCAACATAGAAAAGACAGTCATGCAGTTGTTGGCAATTTACGAGAGTTGTTGGCGAGCACATGTATTTCTTTGTTGCAATCGGAACAGTGTATTTTGCATTTTCGTGAGCCTAATACTGTTGGAAAATCTAGGTTCATTCTATACAAATACCAGTGTGTAAAATAAATCTTGTCTGTGCAACCAAAAATGTAATCAGATTTTTCGCAACTCGTTGTACCTTCAGAAGCTTGGGATAGAGCTGCATAAATTTTACAAAATTGAAGCTCTAACAACAGTCGGATATGCTGTTTGGATTCACGTATTGCATTCAGGTTGAATAAAAACGAGATAGGAGAAACGGGAAAACCGGGAAATTTTCGGGTTCCTCTTCCAAGACCAACCTGGCAACGGCACGTGTGTCTGTTCATCACGAAGTTGAACGAGGAAGTTATGAGGTCCGTAGCATTTCCCGTCAATGTACAGTTGCGCCACAACCACCGCGTAGTTCGAACTCTTACCGAGATTTCCCGGCCACCTGGGAAATGGAATTCATAACCTGGGAAGATCGAATCATAGCATCTTTACCCTTTTAACCATCATCAGACACTCAATTCTTATCAGACACATTCCTGACTTGTGACTACGTATGGGATGTCGATAATTTTGTATTGAAACACTTCAGGAAGTGAAAATTTTCATAGAAACATTTCGCACTATGTTTAGATACCGGTGATTGATCACAAAGATGATTGAACAGACATATTCTTGACTGTGACCAGTCACATAACTTTCGACCTCCCAAGGCGAATCAGAAATTTCAACATGACAAT
>JACMIJ010001775.1:0-11295 GCA_014805365.1 Koerneria luziae
TTACCTAGGCATTGGTAGTAGAATTCATTGGCAGGTTTTCAGGATAGGTTGTAAAATTTCGTTGCCCCGTGTTCTTTCACTCTTAGAACGAGGACGTCTTAAAGTAAGAGTCCCGCAAATGCCGAGGAAGGTGAATGTACATAAAGTTTGATGATTTTACAGCTCCCTTACAATTATTTAAATGAGCTGCGAAACCGTTGTTGTGTATTAGCAGAACTGTGTGTATTAGAGAGCCCCCACAACTTCTGTGCGGGAGTAACGGTTTCCGGTCCCTTTTAAATATTAGGCGCTCAAAATATGGCTAATGTCAAGAAAAAGGCAAAGAAGCACTGCGTAAGCTTCTTCTAGCAACAAGCAGTGAGAAGAGCGTAGGAACCCTGAGAACGCGCTTCACGTTGGAACGCTCGTTCGCTCGAACATTATCTACGCGTGAGAGTTCAGATAAACCGGGCACTACTACGCTTGAGAATGTGATATTTCAGTACCCGGCGTTCTAGAACTTTGTATTCAGAACTGTTGTGTTTTCAGCAACTGCGACGTTCTGAGAACGTCGGGTTCTGACATGTTATGTACATATGTTCTCAAACGTCGCATCCAATTGTCAACACTTTGAACAAACCCTGAGAAACTATTCTTACAATTAGCAAAACATGCTAAAGGGGACCGAAGACCGCCCTCGGAGGAAAAACCATCATTTCCTTATATAGTTTTCCCCTGACAAAAGTTGCGTGTCTCTTATACACGCAGTTTTGCTAACACAAAATAACGGTTCCTTTATTTTCGTCTAACTCTTAACTTACCACGTTTTGTTGTTGATGTAGGCGAGAGCATAGAGGCCAGGCACGAAGGTGACATAACAACATGGTGTGATCAACGGGACAGCTATTGCCAGACCGAGCAGGCACGAAATGACAATCAAGATCAGCGTATTACGCTTCGAGAAGATCCAATGGTAGTGCTTAAAGAGCATGACACTGGCGAGCCTGAAATATGTCATACTTTACTGCGTATTCGGTGGTAACATAGGATGGAAGCTCTCAAATTGTGAGATTTTCGTCGAATTTGCCTATGTTTATTCCACTAAACACAAAAGTTGCGGGCTAGTTACATATCATTCGTTATGAAGATATTTTAGGCGAGCGAAATGACTGTTTTCTGCCCCTTTTATAAATACAAATATTATACATTGTCAATGGCAACATTATACATTTGAAAAGGTTTCATAATTAATGTCTAAAATGATGCCATTGCTACATTGCTAACTAATTTGAACTAATAACAGTCGTCACGAAAAATAGCTACAGTAGTCACGAAAAGTAATCGGTTCGTGTGAATGTTTTGGGCAATTTCGGACTGAAAAGGCCGACAACGTCCTGGCCCACATCCCGCAGGCGAAATGCCTTGAGAACAGGAGAATCTTGTTTTTGAACTAATAATATGTAAAGTTTCGAAAGGCACGAGTGCGTTCGGCGATGTTTGGTTCATAAACTTATTGTTGAAAGTCGTCCTATTTACAGACACAGAACCCGTTGTTTGTGGCCAAGTCACACGATCAAGTATTGCGGAAACAATGCTGCGAGGGAGCAAAAATGCGCAATTCTGATGCTTTTTGTGAGAAATGGCCTGTCGTGAGAACTTCCCGTTCCAACTCAGCTTCAATTAATATTTTTAACCTTGGCTTTGCAATGCATCAATGATGAACCGTATATGACACGCAGGCTGTACTGTTAGGAAACCATTGAGCAGAAACACTCATAGGCAGCATTGGTGCTACCGTACTCTTACAATCAGTTGCTTTGGTTTTTCGACGATTAAACGAGTTTCAAATTGCATTCGATCTTACAAAATACAAAATCGACTGTAACCTTGTAACCTGTAACCTTGTAACCTATGCGCCCAATAAGCTACAGCCAGTTCAAAAACGCGGCTTTATAGCACTTCCAGCATTAAACATTGATTAGAACCCTCAAATTTGAGGTTTTCTAACAATAAGAGAAAAATTTCAGAAATGACCACATACCTGTTTAAGGCCATCACAGCGAACAAACACGTGACGATGTACCAGAATATCTTATAGAGGAAAACCGCGGTCACGCTTTCGTATGAGACAATTCGGATATAGTTGAAGCGAAAGATAATGACGGGAATTTCGTAGACAAGCATGTAGATCGGCATCGCGATGTCACAAACGGCCATCGCTAACATCAGCCAGTAACTGAAATAGTTACTTGTTACTATTGTAATATCAAGTGTAGAGCCGAATCAACTATCATTTGGGTTCTACGGTTGAAGTTTTTTGGTGTTCACGTAATAGTATTAAAATATCTAACTCCGTTCTGTACACATATTGGTGTTGAGTAACCTGTGAACGGAAAAGAGTTGCGAAAAGTTTGAAAAGGTTGTCAAAATTCCCTATTGGGAAATAACACTAACAATAAGATATCAATGTCACGTATTCCAATAATAACATACCTCGGATTCGATTTCAGTTGTTTATTTGATAGAACCGCCACAAACAGCAAGATATTAAGCACAATCGGTAATATACTCAATGGAAGCGAAATTGCAACAGCGATTCTGTCGTCCGTGCGGTTCTCGTTAACCCTAAACAAACGTATCTTCCAAACCGAATAAAAAATAGTTTACGGGTGGTCCAGAAGGTTTCCAAGGTTTGGCCGTATCCATGTTATAATCAACAACGCAATATTTATAATAGCATGTAATATTATTACTATTAAACAATATACAATTGTGTGAAGTGTTATAGTGTAATAATGTGCAAAAATCAGAAACTTACAGGAACTGCCAGAACGTGAAATATGAGGCATTCTTCGATTCGGGAGTGTTATAAACCAGGACTTGCAGTACTAGCTTGAAATAGGCATTGTCCATTCAGATGTTCTGAAAAAAAAGAATAGAATCATGCCTAACAATAAGTATGCTCAGGATCATAGGCATTCGTATGTATCACCGCAAACAGCAAGAAAGACTAACAATAAACGATAACCTTCATTCCGCAATACCTTATCAGACATGAATTAACAATATGTTTGCAATAGATCCTGATCAACAGAAATGTATATATTTATGTACATATATGGCTTGATGGAGCGATGTGTTTAGGGATGCATACGGAGGAACCTCGTGGCTCGAGGCCATGCGATGGGATTCGGTTGCGTTCAACGACGTGGTTTTTCACTCCATCGGACTACCGCCGTGAAGAACTTGGTGAGCGCGTTAATAAACGTGTTCAAATATGTACAAATCCCGAAATTATAATCTTATTGTTAAGAGCAGGCGACGTCTCTAACAGGGCTAGTTAAATGCGAATACCTAACAAACAACATAAGGCTACCGTATGCCTAACTAATTGTAAATCCGATTCAGGCTTCGACACAGTAAAGACTGCAATAAAAAGATCATGTGCTTCTAGTTTGCTTTTCCGTAATAAAAAAAATCAAACTGCAGGATGCAGCACGCGGCTTCCCTGGAATGCAGACTTAACGCAGCCAGCTTCATTAGTACGCATTTGTCTTTTTTTGCTACTCAGCAACTGAGGAAATATAGCATAAACCAAAAATTGGAACGTTGAAAGATGAAATGTAATAATTAGGAACTCGTGTGTAGTCACGGAAAATGCCTCAACGCATAAAACACATAATCATGATACATTTGCAGCAGAAGTACGCTAAGTTCAATACAGAACACATTCGGAAGTTCTATAGCTTCATCGGGAGTTCTATAATTAAGCTGAGCATTGAACACGGATGTCATAGGTACTAAATATTAGGAAAGTCATGTTTTTAAAGAACCGAAGTTAGTGACAATGTTGCTATGCGAGCGATACCAAAATCAAGGCAACAACATACATAAGGTTGCCGTATGCCTTACTGAAGCCATGTGCATTAGGGACGGTACCTAAACAAGTTTAACTTTTACTTTTTATTGGATATCCAATGTTTCTACCTTAAACGAGACCGTACTATTCCGTATCAGCAGAACTGCATGAGTTACACATACATACACTTTTAAAAACAAGTCTATTCTTTTTCTAAGTCGTCTTATTGTTAGCTAAGAAAAAGCTGATAAAGCAACCAGTCCATCCTGGCCACCATACTGACAATGCTCCTATTGTTCGTGCCTGGGCACAACTTTCTTCGTCTCACCATTCCATGAATATCGCCGCTTCTCACAAACACTTCCCAAAGTTACGACAACGACCCGGTATCATACGCGCTGTTTCACTTCACGCTAGACATACGCTTTCTTAGATGAGCAGAAATCGTCAATGAAGACTATTTCTGCAAAAAAAAGTATCAACTGTTAAAGTACTATGCCCCCGTTAAACATAGCTTGCTATGGGTATGGTTTCACACTTTTGTGGCTTCTTACAATTAGTGACATAAATGCATATTGGGTGTTTTATGAGGTTTAAAAGGGAAAATGTTTTGTTCAATAGGTACAATCGGCTACTTTTGGGAAAACACTCGGTTGCTTTCGAATTGTATAGTCATAGTAATGCTGAATATGCTATAGTAGCAAATTCAAAGTTATTAGTTGCAGCCTTTGTGAAGCTGTTCATTGCAGCGTTCTATGAGCAGCTTCAAAAAAGGACAGCGTTTTGAAGCGATTCATAGATCGCCAGTTTAAAATTTGCATATTCCTTTATTCGTACTACAAATTTCTTTGCGTTTGTGTGCAAATGAGGTATACTGGACCGGCGATAATGAAACGCTGTGAAAGTATGTTTCAGAGAGAAGATGAATCAAATAGCCCGCTGCGATTGTTGCTTCAGTATGATTCTCTTGATCTACATCCTTGTTTGATGCGATCTGCAGGTTCACATGGCAAGCTGACAAGATGTCACAGCGCTTTGCAGTTCAATGTACTTTATTTGAAAAAAAAAAAACGAATAAATATGCAAGTTTCAAAATCGGTGGTCTATGAGCGACTTCGTGTTGTTGCGGTCACCGAAATAGTCGTTGCAAATTTCGCCGT
Organism: Koerneria luziae; assembly: GCA_014805365.1. Taxonomy (NCBI): domain Eukaryota; kingdom Metazoa; phylum Nematoda; class Chromadorea; order Rhabditida; family Neodiplogasteridae; genus Koerneria; species Koerneria luziae. Next base: position 4,999 of record JACMIJ010001775.1, read on the forward strand.
AAGCGGGCGCCGATCCCACGTACTTTGTATAATATTTGCGAGTTGACGAAGAAGTAGTGAGTTCAGAACTGGGTTCAACTTTGAAATATTTCAAGTGATATACGTTTGTGTCGTCAGAATCAACTTTTTTTGCAGCGCACGTATACAGTGGTAAGCTCGACGATGATTGAGCTTCCAAGTTCGAGGTTCTTTCATATGCGCGTTCAACATTGTAGAGAATAAAAAAAGAATACTGCAATGTTATTGTTAGCTTTGTGATATTTTACCAGGCACAAACAATCATGATCAGGAAAAAAGCTGGGTGCAGCTGGCCAATGTTATGGTTGAAGAGTAAGGCTGAGTCCACTGGCATATTTGAAAAAAAAATCGTTTTCGCAAGACGGCAATTGTATGAAATGAATCCCGTAGGATCTTCGCATTATCCATGCTTACAATTAGTACTGTCATAGCATTCTACCATATACTTCACTGCTTCTGTCTACACCCAGAAATATATTTTGAATAGGTCAACCTTGTTCCCGTAGCCAAATCACGTGAATGGGAATAATGTTGCTTTACATTTTTGATGTTAATGGTGAGAATAACCGGAATAGGCGAGAATCATGGGAAAATTAAACTTGAATAACAATAAGATGTCGTCATACCTTCCTAGGCTACATGGAACTTCAACGATTTAGGCCGTCTTCATGATTCACTAGTTGTAAGCTTTGCTGAATTTCGCGATTAAGGTTACCGATTTTATAAAATACAATAACAGCACTATGTTAATTGCACAAAACAGCTAAAGGTGTACTTGTGGGTGTTCACATTGGGAAGATATCTTTTGGGAAATAAGCGATACGTTAAAGAAGAGCAACAAGGATACCCTGCTTCGATAGGAAAATATGACGCTAACAATAAGATACTCGACCAAAGATGGCAAAAAAGTTATGTACTTGTGAATACTAGAAAAAAACTTCTTAAACTTTCCACTTGGTGTAGTTGATCGCAAACAACGTCGTGTGTTTCTAGTTGACTTAACGTACGATAAACACCATGAAGTTATTGTTTTACTGGAAAACGCCACGTGAACTTTAATCTTACATGATAAATTACGAATGCTCGCCAAATGTTTTGAAACAATAAAACTTTTAATCGTACGTCTAGTCATACATAATCAACGCAAACTCCCTCATAATACGGCATATAAATCTCAGCGATCTTGACGAGCTGACCATGAAAGCTCTCTCCCACGGATGTAGTCTAAGGACTCGTAGCCTGATTTGTACGAGGTTTACAAAGTTTTTAACCTTTTACAAATCAGATTTCACAAAATTAAGCGTTTTGGGTAGGTCGAAGTGCTGCGTGGATTCACGTTAAATATGCTAACAATGAGACAGTCCAACTTTCACCGGCCTCAAATCTGCATACCCTTTTTTGCAGTGAGTGAATCCTTTGTTTTCGTATGGAAATGAGGTTCTGTAACAAATAAGCAGGTGGAAGCAAGATGCTGTGTTGGTTAGCCTCTTGTACGCGCGTTCCTATATGTAACAGCGTTTCACAGCCGCCAGTAAATTCACTCCATTTGCATATTTAGAAAAAAAGGATAAAACCCGAAAAATATAGATGATACAGGCATTTAGGGACCGGCGCGAAAAACAATACATTGAAAGCAGAGTGATGTAGGGAAACAATGTGGGAATGATTGGTAGCCACACAATACTTATTTCATCGTGCTTGGAGGTAACACTTCCAACAAAGATTCTTGAAACTTAAAAGTCTTCATGTTGTATACCAAAGTGTATACGAAACTCTCTTCATTTTTTTCAGTTGGCACGACAGTACTCTTTTATGAATAAGCAGCAAAAGCTGTTTGATCAACCTCAAAGATACGATGAGATCATAGCATACGTCGTATATCATTTCAATCGTATGTAGTTTCACACATAAAACTTTCAAAGTTTGTTTTGCACAAACAATGACTTAGCATTTTTTCATGCATGAAAAAATCGAGAGCTCTTACAATTAGTAGATTCTGAAGGATCGTACCAGTCAGTAGCTTATACGAAAAAAAAACATTTGTTTTATTCAGAAACTAGTGAAGTAAAGGGAGTATTGAAAGGTGCTTTAGGAAATTAAACATGCCTGATCTTTGTTGTCATCGTTCTCGTATTGTTTCTCTCAATAAATTGCTTCTGGATAAGTCGTTGACTAATATGAATTATGAGTGTTTCTGGTAGACGAATTTTATTAAATTTATTCAGGAACCGGTCACAGAAGAAAAAGACTCAGTGTTTATAATGCAGAAAAATGAGTGTTTTAAACACTCAAGCACAATTGACACTGAGCTTATTCGAGGGTTTCTCTTAGTAGGTATCATACAAATAAAATTAAACATTTTTGATCTTTGTTACCATTGTTCTCTGAATGTTCTTTCTAATAAAGTCACATGGGAATTCGGTTGTCACTACTACACAAACAATACGTTTTGCGTTTCACTCTTGCGATTTTAGATTCTCCTGACAACAAGCCAGTCTTGATATGCTTGTAACGCTTTTCACAATGAACATATTGCTTTACTCGAAAAAGGATAAGCCTCAAACAAGCATGAATAGTGCGTGAGTGTTTAAAAACACTCCTTTTTCAGTGTTATGCATTTCGTAACTCTATTGAAAAAATGAGTTTCATAAACACTTAAGCGCTGTTATAAACACTCAAAATTTGATGCTTACTTTTCTCTGGGCAGCTTTAGAAGATTACCACTAGCTTTAAGTCATCTGTCTTGTTGGGAAACACAGATGGACCACCCTTCTTTTTTTATTCTGGTTGTAAGATATTCTGTGCATGGTGCATAGAGTACAAAAGTGGCATTGCAGAGAAAGCCGCAAAAACAAAGCAACACAAAGACTTACTAAGTACGCGTGAAAGCATGGGATGATCACCAACCCCTTATATCAATGCATAATATTTTATTATATACTATTAAAAAATCTTGCAATATGTATAACTCTGTTCTGCACTAATAGCGTTGTACCTATCACCTTCAAATGGTTCTAGCCAATTACACATAAAAACTTGACCTATTGTAATCTTGCGGTTTCATAAGCTTGCGAAACTGCTATGAGCTGCGTAAAATTATTATACCATGGTTCTACAATTATGATTGTATGGTAAGCATCGAACATTTTGGTATGGAACGGACAGACGTCAGGTATTCAAATAGCATACATAGTAATATCACGGTCTAATGGAAGTGATATCGAATCTAGTAATCGCAAATTGGAATATCAACATAATTTTCAACAACCTCATGATTGCTCCCATTGAACCCCAATCTTGACTTTATCAAATAAGACGCTGAATGTTCAACACGTTAGTCATGCGCAAGGAAGTCTCCTTGTGGGTGTTTCATAGCATTAATTTAATCAACATTGTAATGACGATGTACATGTGTGTCATGCATTCATGAGGTTCCCGGTTATGTCAGAAAGCTGATGCATTCGGTTGTGATGCGTATTCGAAAGAGATTAGAGGGATAGCATGAAAACGTTTTTGAGCTCTCTCGACTTTGTGTACTCTCTCGCTGGCTAGAGAACAATCTGACAATGAGGCGGTCTTGTTATACACAACATTTCAGTATAAGCATACTGTACCTAATTTTTATAGAGTAACAACGGTTCCGCCACTTCCTAATTGTAAGACCAGCCGAAGTTGCACTGTATCAACATGTCGTTCAAGTGTCCACTCTGTTCTGCAGCACTCGGATATTCCAATAAAGTAACATGTTTAAAGAAAGGCTGGGTAAATAAGATAGAGACAGTTGATAATATAAATAATATAAAGTTTGTAAAATTATAATATAAACTTTGTATCGTCAATGCATCATCATTTGTTTGCTGCTCGTCGCCGAGGTGATACTGTTCAGCACAACTTTTGGAGATGGTCTACTTCGGCACAACCGGCGTTTCCACATATTCCGGAGTTGTGCATTGAATGTGAAGTACAGAATGGGGTTGAGCTGGAAAGGAAAATGTTGATATGGCAAATTCTTATTCACAAATACTCTCAACTAATTGTAGTACTATTGGAGCTTTATCGCTGTATATAAAAATCTTATTGTTACGAATATTATTGCATAATACATAAACTTCTTTTAAGCTTATTCAAGGGAATTTTTTTACTACATGTTTCATGTATGATAAATGTATCAGAAGGCAGAGAGAAATACCATGTTTCCAATATTGTACAGATTGAAGGCGAGATAATAGTTCAAGCCAATGTCCATTGTCGATGTTAGCACAAATGTCACTATGAAAAGTACCGTAATCGAGATGAACTAAACGATTGTCAGTTGGGTTTTTACAGCGTTCGCTGCTTTTCCGATCATTACACTTCATTTGCATACAGTCACAGGTCATTTTCTAGTCTGAACACAGGAATATGCAAATCTGTGACAGGATGAAATTCCTTAATCCAGATGTGAGCATTGCTAGTGTGTGTGTGTGATACTTCGTGTTTTGGAGTAATTTTGTGAATTTTAATTCTTACCTGTACAAACCACCGGGAGAACTTTACTTTACTTTACTTTACCTGTACAAACAGTCGCATTTCCTGTCCACTTAGAAGTGTAAGCCGTTGGTGCTGGAAGTGCACCTAGAACTTTGTTCGTTGTAGGTTTATTCACTTCATAATTGGCTCATGTGCAAGCAATAGACTACGGTGATTACTAATACTTAGAAACACTACCAGTATTCCATCACAGGCAGTTCAATGTTTCGTTCTTCCTCGTTTACCCGGAAGTGCGAACTACCGTATTCTCACATAAGTCTGATCGCTTCGGGACCCCAACGCGCGATCAAACTTACAATTAGGATGCTTGAGGCAATTTTTGCATGACTCAAAACAAGCATAAAAGTCTTACGAACCGAGGAATGAGACGCCGTCTGTGTTAGTCGACGATAAATAAGGAAGCCGATAATCGCAGCATAGCAGAAGACCATAATACATATTGCAACAATATTGGTACACATGTTTAAGTGGAAGTGCCTGAACCATTTAGTATGCTTATGCAGTTATGTAAATGTGCACTTTACTTATTACTACTTAATAATAAGTATTTATTAGTTATTATTATTTAAATACTTTAGTTATTTATTTATTATCCGGGTTGATGGATACAGGTCCTCAAGGCTATGTGGTAGGAGATGTTGTATACTTTAATTTTTCTTTACTTTACTTGCTTTACAAAATTGTTTTCTAGCACTAACCATGATGTAAAGTCCATATACGACAAGATAAATGAGCTTGGTATGAAAACGATATAGCAACACGGTGTCATTGTTGGAATGGAAATGGATAAGCCAATCGCAAAAGCAACAACGATAGACAAAAATGTGGTTAGTTTGGTAAAGATTCTGGAGTAGTACTTGAACAATACGACGCTTGTGAATCTAAACAGTAATAATTGGAACTAGCTCGCTGTTCACGATATGCTGCAACGTAGTATTCCTACTATTGGAATACTTGACTCCTCTCCGCACAAATATCCGACTGTCGCTATATAGCCAGTTTTGTAAGCGTACTGAAACTGTTCACAGTTCATTACAATTTCAAAGCTTGAGAGACGGCAGAGGATTGCGAAAAATTTCAATACTTCGGCAAATTTTTGTAATTGGAAAGAATCCTAACAATAAGATTTGAGCAGACAGTAACAGTCGGATATTTGTACAGAACGGAGTGCGGTAAGCCAATAGTACATATATAACTGATTCCGAAGCTGACATAAAAATCGGTAAACAGTACTCGCGAAGTCTAACAATAAGATGCGTGCTATTGGAATATCGTTTTGTACAAAAATTTGACTGTTACTACCTATTTGAAATTGGATTTGGCAGCTTACAACCAGCTTCTCAAGATGAAGCATTAAATTTGAATACGTTAGCACACGTGTGTAACGAAGTAGTAATAAGATACTAGGTACTAACGGTAAACATGTGGTCTTGCTTTATAAAACAGTGTTTTCTTTTACAAAGTACGCTTCAAATCTGCACAAACCTGTTGATAGCGATAACTGAGAAAAGGCAAATTACAGTATACCAGAAGACGTCATATATGAAGACGGCAGTTACATTTTCGAATGACATGATTTCAACATACATATAGTGGAACATGATATCGGGTATTTCAAAGGCAAGCATGTATATCGGCATCGCAATGTCGCACACGCCCAGAGCCATCATCAACCAATAACTGAACGAACGAACTTTTGAGGATACCTGATTTCGTTCTGTATAAATACCCAATTTCCGTTGCATATTT
>JACMIJ010001776.1:0-11281 GCA_014805365.1 Koerneria luziae
ACTTATGAGTGTTCTCTGCTCGAATAGATATTCGGCTATTCGTCGAATGTGATATTCGAATTGCCAACACTACTAGACAGTCTCACTCTCACTTCTATTGTCTCACTCATTTCTATTTCTCACTCGCATTGTCATTACTGTATAATTGCATGGCGACGCATCATCCTGCAAGTGCAGAGCATGTATATAAGCGGAGCGTTATTTCTCTTTGTCGACTCTGGTGGTGTCTCGTACTCTGGAGTGGTCTTCTCGTTCTCTGGTGTGGTCGTCTCTGGTAGTGGACGCGTCGTCTCCCTCGTCGCCTCCCGCTTCAGACCCCATGCAAGATAAAGCCGGCGTCTCCCGCTACGGCTGTTACCGCTTCGGTGGTTGAGTACATTCCGTACAAGGGCAGGTTCCCTGGCTCATTTGTGCCTGGATCTCAGACTGGCGGATATGGCTGAATCGTTTTGAGAACGTACTCACACTACGAAAAGTTCTAGATGATCGCGTCTAGTATTCCTCGAAGAGGTTGGTCCGGAAAACTATGGGCTCCTTGAGCCCTTGTTGACTGGTAAGAGACTGGAGGACCAGTCGTACGAGACTTTAACAAAATCTATGAACGAAAGGTTTAAGCCGAAGGTCCTTCTCCTCTTTGATCGGTTTCGCATGATGCAAATTGTGCAAAAGTCGAAACAGTCTCTAGCGGAATAAATTGCAGAATTCCTGAATGCAGCCAAAACGTGCTAGTTTGAGAAGATCAAGAATACTCGTGATCTCATGGTCACGATGACCTTCGCTGCCGGTTTGGCATCGAATGAGACAAGGAGGCGGTTGTTGGAGCAATCCGACGAATCGTCTTCTAAACTTCTTTAACTGGCGGAGGCATTCAAGAGAGTATGCAAAGACGCCAAGGAAGTGCATATTGGAGAGGCACATGCCGTTGACCGTGTTGGCAGCTACCACAAGGATCGCAAGGTCCGAAGTGGAGGTGTATCAAGGATTCGGCGAGACAACATAACTCAACCGGTCGGTTGTACTGTCATGTCTGCGACAAGGAGGGGCATTCGACCGACCGATGTCGATACAATTCTCGTACGAATGCGCAAAAGATGCACTATGTTGCTGACATCGTGGAGCCCGATTTCGAGTTCCACTGACAATAAGAATGACTATTAGTAATAGAGTATTCACCATGTGATGGTTGACTATGCCACAATTCACTGCCACTCGTGCTGGGTTGACTTTCACCTATGCATGTAGTTGACTATGCAGGAATTCTAGCCACCCTTGGGAGATTGACTGTGCATCCCCAGGAGGTTGACTATGCTAGGGCTATGCCCCGCCAGTGAGAATGGTTGACTGTGCACCATCTCATTGGTATGGCAAGGTCGTGGCCACTGTCACAATGGTTGACATAGACTAAGCTCATTGTTATTGAATCCCTGTGTAGAGGTTGAATGCCATAGTACTGAGATGACTTTCACCTAGATCTCCAGTGGAAGTAACTTTATTGTATCACAAGATGAAGAGTAGGACTCTGTCCGAACTCCTTCCTTCATATTTTCTAGGAGATGTAGAGGAGAACCGCAATTCTTCTCGAACTCCTGACAAGGGAAAATATTCGAGAGAGCCATGCCTGAGACCTACCTCTGTAAGCAGGTGTGCTCGAAAAAGAGTATGAGTGAGTTCTTGTGGAGTTTCACTACACGATGACCCTGGTCAACTGTACAGTATTGTGCGTGCACAATAGTCGGGGTCTGAGCTGCTAGTTGCACTAGACAGTCTCACTCTCACTTCTATTTCTCACTCGCCATTGTCATTACTGCATGGCAACGCATCGTCCTGCAAGTGCAGAGCATGTATATAAGCGGAGCGTTATTTCTCTTCGCCGACTCTGGTGATGTCTCGTACTCTGGAGTGGTCTTCTCGTTCTCTGGTGTGGTCGTCTCTGGTAAATAGTGGTCGCGTAGTCTCCCTGGTGGCGTCCCGCTTCAGATCCCATACAAGATAAACCCGTATCCCTGCTCGCATTTTGTACCCACAAAGTACAACTGCGGCTATCGAAAAAAAACCATTTTGCAGATACCTTTGCCTGTCCGAGGGTGAATAAGCCGCGATAAGCAGTCAAATATGGAATAAAGCATGCTCCCTCGTCAAATGAGACACCTGAATGTATAATGTACGTATATGTATGTATTTAATAGGCAAAGGGTAAGCATGTCAACGAATGTTCGACCACAAAAGCATTGTTCTTTTTCCGATCCGTCATACTTCATGTTCATACGACTCTACATAATGGATAGCGTGGTTACCCATACCACTGGATTGCTATACCTTTTGTTAGAAGGAAAACTTTTTCTGCAATGCAGACATCAGCAGCGCTGCCTGTTTGAGGATCGTAGAACCAAACTTTGTCGCCGACTTTCACATGCTTAACCGCTTCACCGACCTGTAATTATCAATTGAAGCACAATAGAGAGAGAACTCATTTGTCTATCATTGCACATTCCTTGTTAGTGAAGCCCTTGTCATTGTATGCAAAGGAAGTACTGCAGACCGGTGGAAGCAACACGCTGCGAAAATAAATCTATCAATGCGTACACCATGCAAAATGCAACACTAACTCTAAAATGGATTCCTTTCACAAATTTGTCGAGAGGCTTATCCGATTGTTAAAAATAATACCAAAAGATAATAAACCTGCCGGACAATACCGGATCCATCTCTGCCAGGAGTATAGGGAAGCGACGGCAGGCGTCCGTATAGGCCACTACGGATGTACGTGTCCACAGGGTTCACTCCAGAAGCATAGACATCTATCAAAACCTAAAATTAGACAGAGAATTACTCCGATCAGCTGTGAATATGCGCAGCCTACTACGTACATTTGTATTGCACGACAATCGAAGGTTTCAAGTGACAATATCACGTTTTCCCAATGTGATAAGCGAACTTGTCAAGCTTTTGTCAGGCAGAGTTTTCCGTCACACTTTTGGTACAGGCCAAAGTAATTTGGTCAAATACACGGGGAAAAAACGTTTGCGGCTAGCTGTTTATTCCTAGCTCTTATATGAATTTGTTATGACTAGTAACGCCTCTGCAGTCGTATGCAAATAAGGATTTTCAATTAGACCAGCGGAAACAACATTATGTATTTGTTAAGATGTACATAATTTAGTCTCAAATACATAAACTGAGCTTTCACCTGAGTTGGTTGGGTAAGCTTGGGTTCAGGCAGATCCATTTGCACGTGAATGTTGTCTGGTCCTCCAAATTGAGCAACAATGGCAGCCCGCATTGTGTTGATTTGTATTTCGGATCTGGCAAAACTCTAACGAATTATACATATTCTGCATACACGTTTCACTCTAAATTTTTTCGAAGGGACATTCGACAAACGTTGTCACAGTATGTCGAGGAAGTGGAACTTCTGCCGGACTCGAATTTGAACAATGTTTTCTCATAGAGAGTTTCTCATAGAGAGAGAGACGAAGTGGTGTAGGGGCGAAGTGGTGTAGTGGCAGAAGGCGCCCTACACTATACAGAAGGCCCGGGTTCGACTCCCGGCCCAACCCAACCAAGGTGTTATCCCTCCGGGGGTCGGCAATTGGTAGTGATAGTATCACGAAGAGTAATCGGTCCGTGTGAATGACTGGGCACCTTCGGACTTAAATAACTCCATCTGATATTCACAGACTCATGAGTTCTGTGAATATCAGATGGAGTAAGGTTGTAGATACTTATGGTCATTATATCGTTGATTGAATATGTGAAACCATGCAAAACGTAATAGTGTTGTACTCACGCAATGACGAGGAGAAGTGTCGTAGTGAGATTCCTCTCACCTCACAACAGAGGTGATAAGCGTCTATTGAGCGAAGACAGGCGGCGAGTAAACGACTCCTACAGACGCTACAGACGAGAGTCGAATAGCAAAAAAAACAGTGTCGCTTATGCATACATATATACTACTGCGTGGTAGTATCCTTATCATATACTGTAATAGAGTAGTAGCTCATCTTCTGCGAGTGAGAGAGTGAGACAAGTAATAAAGTGCAAGTATACCGTAGGATAGAGGAGATACCAACTATGTAGAAGCAACTGCAGGATACGGTTTATATTAGGTTGTTCCAAAACTAGGATCCACTACACCAGGACAATTCTTCGTAGATGTAAGGTTGCATACACCAGTTACTCTCATAGATTGTCCATCTTGGGACTTGAACCCTTGTTTCTCCGTCGATATAAGCTCGATTTAACACTATGTTGTAAGATTCTACATGGTTATTACGACATCGACTTCTCCGACTTTTTGGTTAGGTCAACAAGCCGATCTGGCAGGCAGCTCCGTAATTCACATCTTCGCTTGACATATCCACTGTTCGCATATAAAAACCATCACTTTTTCTTCATGAGGATAGTCAGGGAATGGAATAGTCTGCTAAGTTCGCTTCCGAGTACCGATACCCACTCCCCCGAGACGATCATCGACAACATCCTGGCCCTTCCCCTACAACAACAATTCACCCCTTCATTTTATAAGTAGTTATTCCCATAAACCCCAATCCCTGTAAGTGCATTTGCCTTGTTACCAAATGCCTTGGAATTTGAATAAATAAATAAATAAAAGTAATTGCGTTTGACTTTGCCATTTTACCATTCTTGTGCAAGGGCACACCTGACATCCTCTCTGTACTGGCCTGTGCTAGTAACATTTGCGCACGCATAGGTATTTCCCATTTGCCTTTTGCTTGTTTGCGGAAGGAGAAATTGCCATTACAAAAGACTGACCAAAATATCCCCATGCGGATTTTTCTTAAAACATGACAAGACTGCAGTCGATTCCCATGCCGCAACAAACAAAGTATTTGTTGATGAAGCTCTATCAATCCGTCAGTACGAATACTGGTTCAAACATTTTCGCAACGGAAACGAAAGCGTCGAAGATGAAGGGTGCACTGGTCGCTAATTGGACGAGCTGAGAGCGGCCATTGAACAGGACCCCCGACAGGCCATATGTGGAAACATTCGATGGTTCTAACAGTACCATTACCAAGCACCTTCACGCGATTGGAAAAGACAGTCGGTGCTAGAAATGGTGCCTCACTAATCGTAAGATGACACGCATCATTAACATTGGAATCTTGCTCCGTCTTTCGAAGAGGAGTGGGTTCTATGATTCCATTCTTATCTCAGACGAGAAGTGGATCCTCTTCGATAATGCCAGCAGGAAGAGACAGTGGATTGATCCCGGTGAGAAGCCAATTCTTACTCCAAAGCCTAACAAGGGATTGGCACAAACGAGAGGTGAAATTAGGAGGGGAGACATTGTGTACTGTAAAGAGGGCTGTGTGAATATGCGATACCCGTTTTCAAATTCTGCTGACGATTCCTCATATTCCAGGAAATGAGGCATCAATTTCTAGGACTTATAACACACGCAGAGTGTGTTCAGCTGCTAATTTCTAGGTGTAGCGCATTGTCAGCACTCGCGCACGTGTCGAGAATAGCCTATTGGTAACTCATTAGCTTTTAAATAAGAAACATCCCGGGTTCAATTCTTTTGATGTTAATTTTTTTGGCGTTTTTAACAGCACGTAAAATATTAAACAACTGCGAATGATCACGGTGTCGCTGTTGGCACAAAGCAGGTTATCGCATTTGGACCAAAAGCAACTATTTCCGCCACTGGAAAACAAATTTGTTGAGCGCGGTCTAGAGACTGTCAATCCTTCGAATACTGTTTTACGTCGAAATGGCGCAGAAGATAATCTTGTTGTATGCATGGGATAACGATGTCAGATCATGGGAAAACCCAGCCTTAACGAAAACGCAGCCGACAGTATATGGACAGATACTATCACCAAATTGTTGAAATTTAACATTCCAAAGCATACAAGGAACAAAAAGAGTACTGTAAGGTAAACCAAACCACAAAAGAACTTTTCAAAAACTACAGTGGTCATGGGCATCGAACTCTTCACCCTCGGACTACTAGCAGCGCTCCGTACCTTTTTGCCACGCGAGCTTGTTCTTCAGCACTAGCTGGATGGAACATAAACGCGCATTTCATACATGTGCTATTTTCTGTAGTGATTTTGGTTGCCATTTTCTGGAATATAAGGAATCGTCAGCAGAATTTGAACACTGAAACCCACTATTTAGAATGTGCTTAACAAAACCTATAGATCCAATTTGCTTAATTTCATCTTCGGGAAAAACCATACCCTTGTAAGTTTTACGGTCTCTGTGTCTGATGGTGCACCAGAAACGCCGTTCGATATAAGGAGCTGAAACTTGGCCAAGCAGTAGCAGCGACCCTCTACACTGAGCAGTTGGGCAGATCAGAGAAGGCATTGCAAAAGCGTTGCTTTGATAGTCGGAGACGCATTCTCTTCAAAATACGTTCGGCCTTACGTTGCGAAACATACTCAGCATAAACTAGAGAGCCTGGCTGGAAAGCTATGCACCACGCGCTGAGCAGCTTCAGACTACCATGGTCCTTTCAGACTACCATCCATTCAGGTCCATGGGTCATCCCCTAGTGGAGAAAAATGTCACAAACATGGCGAAGCCAAAAATTGGGCGGGTCACTCTTTTTGGCTCGAAGCCATCCGATTTCTATGCGAAGGGCATCCACGAACTGCACAACAGATGGCAGACAGTCATAGATGCTTATGGATATTATACCATGGATTGATATATCCTGATATTAATATAGTGATTAATATTATGAAGTGAAAAAACGCAATTACTTTTGGAATAACCTAATACTATCCAATACCCGTCCCTGGTAAATATTGCTATTAGCGATAATACACTATATACACGATAATACATTTGTCTAAACAGTGTTACTTCCGCCGATCTGAAGTTTGCATATTGCTTTGTTTTTGTAAACCTATGTTATCGCCTGCAAATAAGGTATGTACTGTAAATCGCCAGATGCAACATGATGTGTTTACAAAATGGCATATGTTAGGCTGTTGCAAATGGTTACTGGTAGTATTTGCTCCATCAAAATTAATAAGCAATCAAAGCTGACGTGCAAAAAATGCACCATAGTGTTCAATGGTGTACCCGTTAATCCAACTGCGGTGCAGCGGTGCATAGAGCAAATAACAAACAGCCCTAATGCCCTGCCCGGTGTTTCGGTGCCCCATCCCGAGTGTTTTGAGTAATTCCCCTCATTGCGTGTCTCGTGCAGCTGTGAGTCAGTGATTTGTGATGAATCGTGTGAGCCTGCTTTTTTTAGTGGAAATATTAGTTTACAATGTTTAGCACATAGCACAATAATTAGCATAACGCGAAATGCCACAACGAGAAAAAAAAGCAGCAGTTTCGCATTGTTTCCACCGAGTATATTAGGCGAGAATATTGCGAGCAATGTCTTCGCCTTTGTTTGTCAACTGCTAACCATAATAGTACTTTTAACCACTCAGTGCAAACAGTGCGGACCTGTTGCAGGCCTCATCGTTAAGAAAAACGCAACCGCGGTAGGTCCGCGCTGTATTCACAGCACCGCGTACTCAATTAAAACAGTGCTAGCCGACATCGGACAGCAGACGGCCCGCAATTTCCTCCTCATTCAAAAATCACACATTGTTGGCAGCAATGTGTGATTGGGTAGCAGTCGAGCAGCAGTCCGTAACTGTTTTCACCGATCACTCAGTTATCTCTAGCGCCAGGCGAAAAATGCTTAGCGTACAATGAGAGCATTCACTGGTTCGGCAAAAATAGTGCGTGAATGTCGTAGTATACAGCGGTAAGTGTTTGTCCTTAACTATCAGGTGTCAGCAGTTTTTTGTTAGGTCGTACTTTGCGTTTGCTTGACAAAGAAGCCTTTGATCAGAAAATTTTAAAAAAAGATTTTGATCAATGGCCACCTGTTTGTTCTATTTTGTTTCCGCTTTCTGGATATACCATTACATTGCAAAAGTTCGCACATCTATGGTACTAGTTCAAATGTCGTCATTATTTAGCATTCTTTCTGAACAGCTGGACCCTTTCTTAATGGAATATTACTGAACTCTTCACAGACAATCGACCCGATATCGAGCTGAAATTGGCACGATATTAGTCTTTTTTTACACTATCGTATCGATAATCAGGACGCATAGGAGCCATCCCTATAATATCTGTCCAATTTCCCATCCCGATATCGTGTCGATTTTTTGTCTATGAGTCAGGAAATGTTTATCGCTGTTTTAAAGCAAACTGTGCGTCAACAGTTTTTTAAATTTATAATTCGATGTCATTGTTTATGTTGTTTTTTGATGTTTATCAATGCTAAATAACTTATTACTAAATTTAAGTGCTTCGTATGATCTCAGTTATCTTTCCTTTACTGCGTTCTTGCAATTATAACCAAAACATATCTTGTCGAACCGGTGTCTAGATTAACTTGTGTGTCTGCTGTGAAATCTTTCTGAATTGGCCACGCCCTGCTCATTCCATACTATTTTGCTATATACTAGTATTGCTGAAGATTGGATGGGCCTATTCACTAATCAGGAAAGATGGCGAGGCTTATTATTAATTCACCTACAGTTCTACCAGTTACGTCATTCGATTTAATGTATTTTTTACAGGCCCGTTGGCAAGCACTTTTCGAAAGGAAGGTCATCTGATTGTTTATTATGGGTATGCGTGATTTAATTTTAATGACTTAAAGCAAACATGGGCTACTTACGTTTGAAGGTTTAGTCCTCGGGGGCTAAAGGCTACTTTATTGATTTTTGGGGCTACAGTATGCCTCAGTAGTGCGTGTGACTAACAATATAACAAAAAAGGGCTAGCTCTAGGCAATGTAAAAATACGCTCTAGATTACTTTCGGTGGACTCAACAACAAATTATCCTATTCGCTCTGGGCTTAGGCTTAATCAATCCCCACAGATCAAACAATACTACTACATTCTAGGTCTGCCTTGCCATTTTTATAGATAAAGTAGTTTCCGATTTATAAGAGCTACCTGAGATATTGCTCACGTTTTAGTTGATGTTCCTCGTAATTTTCGCCTGTTAGAAGAGTTAGAAGATGGACAAAAGGGCAAAGGCGACGGTAACATTTCGTGGGGTCTGGAAGACGACTCAGACATGACTCTCACGCGATGGACTGGAACCATTATTGGACCTCCAAGGGTATGCTCGGAACAGTTTTTTTTCCCAGAAGATCCCTCCCACTGCTAACATGAACTTCTTCCCATCAGCCAATTTGCTACCCAATTAAATAGAATTTCAAAACGTACAGGAAATGTTAATTGTTGGTGGCCGTATTGTATTTATCGCCTATTATATCTTGACCTTTAGAGCTTGCGGTGGGGTTTAAATATCTGCATGAATAGTTTCCGTTATTTACAGACACCATTCGACTCTCGCATCTACAATCTTCACATCGAATGTGGCCCAAACTATCCGAAAGATCCACCAAATGTTCGCTTCTCCACCAAAATTCATATGAATGGTGTCAACCAAAACAATGGAGTAGTACGTTATTTCACTCACATTTAAATTCATTTATTTTGCTCTACTCTGAAAGACAAAATACATGAGAATAGAATAGAATATGTTTATCGCCAAGGTTACTGGTAATAGGGCAGCAACACTTATAGGAGATAGTTTCGACGTGGGATTCCTGAATGATACGAATGATTAAATAGTTGTTTTACATAACATATCTATGAGAAAAAGTTTGGATTCTATGATCAACTTGTTCAGGCTGGTGCACAAGTTTCCTTGGTTTAGTAACGTAATGGTATATATTTGTATTTGTAATTATACAACATTTTGTTGTTGCTCGTATTTACTGCAGAAAGTCTAACAGTTTCACGTTTAACGGAGGCTTCAAGCTATCAACTGACTGCAACTGGCTCGCTTTTCTAATCATAGAAAGAAATGGTCCAGACATGTCCGCAGTACCTCCCGCTATGCCTAAGCGCACCTGCCGCCGAAGAAACTGAACGGTTGCAACGCGTATAATGTATACAATACACTGTAAAAACAAAATCTGTTTTAAAAAGTTTGTATTTAAATCTTTGAACGCGTGGTGTACAATTCAGGAAAAAAGTCTAACCTTGGTGTCTCCAAATACCATAATTTCGCTCTGTACACTCTAAACGGGATAAAATGCCATGTACCACAGTTACAGGAGATGAGGTGACATAGTACTGCCAGGTATTTTAGAACTTTCCTTGCCAAAGCTAAACTGCACTTACCGTTGCGTAACTGTTTTGCTTCCAGCGAGCTATAATAAAGACATGAAATTTGTCCGGAGTTAACAATAAGACACCCCGGACAAATTATTTTCTCATTAATTTTAAATTATGTATTTTTTTTTGTTGGAATAATAAAATAGCACTCACACGAATATTTATCGCGCGTTGCGCACCAGCCGCCGGCTTTTAGAGTGTTCCAAAAACATACAACATGTAGGTGTAACAATTGGTTGATACTAGTGTTGGCCATTCGAATGTCACATTCGAAGAATAGCCGAATATCTATCTGTTCGTGTAGAGAGCACTCACACTCGACTTTTCGAATTATTCGTCGAATATTATTGTGAGCGAGACGAATAGGAGCAAAGAACGCACACAGTCGAATAGTCACGTAGGCGGTCGCCTGCCCATACGAAGTCATTTAAATGCCATTGTTGCTTCTTAACGTTGAACAAAGAAAATGTACTTGATTGCGTAGTGCTGACGATGCGTTACTGCAGTGCTGTCGCTTTTGAAGGGTCGATGGTTCGATCCCCATGAGGCGCTACAATTTTTGTTGATCTTGTGAAATATTTATGGTGTTGCTGTTTTGTGATGACACTATTATTTGCAAAACACGTCATAGATAAGTCAATGTCTCTTTGGACTCGAGAGTTTTATTGGATGAACCTTTACAACTGAAGCGAGGAGAAATGCGAGTTGTAAAGACAAGAGACCATTCCATGAAACGTGATGTGCTAGACCGAAATTATGCAATAACAAAAACAACTACAAAATGAGTAAAAATCGTAGCGCCCATGGTGATCGAACCACCGACCCTGCAAAAGCGACAGGACTGCAGTAAAACATCGTCATCACTACGCAACCAAGTACACTTGCAACGTTTTTTTCAGCAGTGGATCTGAAACGACACTAAGGCATATTTTCGGTCTTGTTCACCAAGGCTGGGACTTTTTTGTTTTTTGTTTTTCGAAATTTTTCGATTTTTTGAGTTTTCTTCAAAAAAATTTTTGAGTCGAAAAATTTTTCGACGAGGCTCAGAAACAAAAAAAATCGAAAAAAGTAAGTTGATGTACGATTCAGC
>JACMIJ010001777.1:0-11278 GCA_014805365.1 Koerneria luziae
GTTTGGATCTCGCTGGTCGCGATTTGACCGACTACATGATGAAGATCTTGACTGAGCGCGGTTACTCTTTCACCACCACCGCTGAGCGTGAAATTGTCCGTGACATCAAGGAGAAGCTCGCCTACGTCGCCCTCGACTTCGAGCAGGAGATGGCCACCGCCGCCTCCTCCTCCTCCCTCGAGAAGTCCTACGAGCTTCCCGACGGACAGGTACTGTCTTTTCTCCCATACTTTCTTATATGCTTCAATTAGTGGGTGCTGGTGTTATAGAGAATCTTGAGTTGATCGTTTTTTATTGCATTCTGCTTCATCTCCTCGTTCTTTGTAGCCACTTTTCATCCCACACATTTCTCTTTACTCTCTCCTTGTCCGTATTGACCAATCCTCTTCAGGTGATCACCGTCGGAAACGAGCGATTCCGTTGCCCGGAGGCGCTCTTCCAGCCCTCGTTCCTGGGAATGGAATCGGCCGGAATCCACGAGACATCGTACAACTCGATCATGAAGTGCGACATCGACATCAGGAAGGACCTCTACGCCAACACCGTCCTCTCCGGAGGAACCACCATGTACCCCGGAATCGCCGACCGCATGCAGAAGGAGATCACCGCCCTCGCCCCGAGGTATGCCATCATTTGGATACTATGCTTGCATGTTTATGGGTTTTGAGCTCTCAACAATACATGGACCGTTACACTTGAATATATAAAGCCAAACTATAAGCTAGCATTGTTGTTAAGCTATTGCTGTGATTTTTAACCTTCATTTGATCGGTATAAGAGCATATTTCTTGAAGTTTTCTAATACTTCCATCCACAATAATTGCTTGTTTTGCAGCACGATGAAGATCAAGATCATCGCGCCGCCCGAGCGCAAGTACTCCGTCTGGATCGGAGGATCCATCCTCGCCTCCCTCTCCACCTTCCAGCAGATGTGGATCTCCAAGGCCGAGTACGACGAGTCCGGTCCCTCAATCGTCCACCGCAAGTGCTTCTAAGAAGTGCCATTCGACCATCACGATTTCTTTGTTTTTTGTGCTTTTTCACATATACATATACCACCTTGTCAACCAGCGACCATCATCAGCAATGCCTTGACGATAGATCGGCGACGGCGTCGTCCGCTGGCGCACACGCGCCGCACACGCCCGCGCGCCAACCACCACTGCTTTCTCTTTGTTGTGCGTTCCAAACGCACGACAATGTCTTGTATTTCTCAATTGCTCGGGTTCTGATAAATTTTTATCTGCTCATGTACTTGACGCTCTGAGACGCACGGCACTCTGAGACCTTTGAGAAGACAAGCATGTTTTGCTGTTCCGGGAAAGAGTTTCCTCACCTTCAGCATGGTTTTCAAGGAACCACTCTTCGTTGTTTTAATACGTTCTTGGACAGCCGAAAGAGAGAAAGCTGCTGAGGATGCCGTGAAACTCTAGCGGTAAACTGTACTTGTGTGTAACCGTTCCTCGACTTTTGCAGGAACAAACGTATATAAGGAACAACTGGCTTCAATCGCTATAAGCAACGGATTCCAGCTATCATGCAGTAGTGAGAAACACCTTTTGTTGTTCGCTAGCACCTGTTGTGTAGGAGGCAGTGAGTACATTGTGTTTCTCTCGCTTGCCCTTTGGCTATTTCCCGGAGGTCTTCTCGGAGTTGCGCCTCTCTGCCATATGTTCTCGCATATGTTGCCGAAGAACGGCCGACACGTTTCGGACGAATGGAAATGTGGTGCTACTGTTCTGTGCCATCAGAGACGGAAAACGCCTTTCCCCTTTTTTCCCTTTTATCATGGCCAGTCTGGAGCGAGAATCAACATGAACGGTTATTTCGAAAACGGGGTGACTCTCTAGCATAAAATGCCAGAAATAAGGTTCCAATTGATAACTCAGATTCCCAATCGGAGTGTTTTCATCCCAAAGCCGGGAAACCCGACGTTATCAAGAACGTAGTTGCCGGTGAAGGGTCTGGAATTAGTATGCAGATCCTTACAATTAGGATGAACGGAAACGATAAGCAAGTTCTTTATATTGCCAACAGTTTGTATGATACACACTGCATGATTCAACGCACAAGTTCATTGACCATGTGGATGACCCTACGGCCATCTCTCTCTCTCCACCTCTTCCGATAGCAGCTGGCAGCATCTCCACCCCCAGTTCTTTGGTGTTTTCCTCTCGGAAACACACGTTTCTTCGAAGTCGAGGACAACGTAACAGCAGCATCACAACAACCAATCAGCAGCAGAAGCACAACATATATTCGCAGTGGAAGAACGGAGACAACAAGTGTCGCCTGCTGGAGGTGCTTCTAAAAATTCCTGCCACTATCACAAAGCTTCTGCAATAGGGGACACACAAATGCAGAATATGAAGCTGGAATTGCAATATGGAATTTGCAACTTTTCCACAGGAACATTGCGTATTCCCGTAAGCAGGGGAAGAGGGAGGGGCTGGTGTCCGAACTCAATTTGTCAATTTGACCCCCCAACAAAGGGTAGTTCGGACAGCGCCGCACCTAACAGTCAGCTGACCACTCTTCCTCACCATGGTCTCCGAAAGGATGACTTGATCATTCTCTATACAGTCGCACTGTTAGAAAACCAAGTTAACCCATACGGAACAATGTGGTAATTGGAATATTATTAGAACCGGATATTTGATAAATACAAAAACCCAGTTCCAACAAAGAAAAACCCAGCTAGACTGAGAAATGTGGCCTGTGAGAGCCAGCTGACCACTCGTACTCTCCCTGCCCCTTCCGAAACTGTGTGTTGGTCACTCTCTTTCAGCGCGTGCTCAAGGGAGAGAGAGACTTCTTCACACTTTTGCGTGAGAATGACGGACTGGTTTCGACAAACAGTTACCGGGGGGAGGGGGGGGGGTGCACATCGGAGTGCAGCGTGCAAACCATGCACTTGATGTGCAATGCAGACGCACAGCATAGCCTATACTTATTTATCTGTCCGGTCTGATCACCTGATGCACCTTTTGAGCATCTAAGCATACATAGACACGGCACGTTCCTGATTTTTGGAATGCGGGGTGACCCTCCATACAGAAACATGTGTACGGGGTGATTCTCTTAGATTGCGGTCGATTTGCGGGGTGCTTTACACAGACAAGTAACCAAATGCGGGGT
The DNA here is from genome assembly GCA_014805365.1 of Koerneria luziae. Lineage (NCBI taxonomy): Eukaryota > Metazoa > Nematoda > Chromadorea > Rhabditida > Neodiplogasteridae > Koerneria > Koerneria luziae. The sequence continues at coordinate 3,139 of JACMIJ010001777.1, forward strand.
GACCCTACGTCCTGAGGAACGTCCTTGTCCATGTATGCATCTATGTAAGTGATTCAGAATTGTATTGGAGAAGCGTACAAGATCCTAACACGAGGGAAGACGACAAAATTCTTGTGAATCAGCGACGTCGGCAAACTTCGTCTTGTTATTTGTACTTACAGAACCCCATTAGATCCGAAGTAAGCCGGTGCTTAACTTTCATCACCTTACTCAAATAAGCGCTGCACACGCTTCGTGCCCACTCACGCCCTCACACTTTCCTGCGTGACTCAGACCGCCAATTCCGTCATGCCTTTGAAAAATAAACCGCCATTTCCCAGGGAACGGCCTATGGAGAACCACTGTTGCTCGTGATAACACACATATGTGGTCAAGTATTAGAGCATTCATGTAAGCTTCACGATTCCTAGGAGCGTCTTTTTTTTTTCTTTTCGGATTGCTGACAAGCTTACGAGCTCTCCTAATTGTAAGATTTTGACAAGAAAACATGCCACTTAGCAATAGCTAATATCATACAAATTAAATAAACTATCAACAACTTCGTAGTCTTATCACCAACTGCTTATCACCATGAATCACCTTCTCAAGTAACTCTTCCGCAAAAAACGACGAATTCGCACCTCACACTGTCCAAATACGATTGCTTCCCGATACGGTCATTCGGCACAAATATTTGACATTGTGATACAGAGGTATTATTGTGTGTGTATGTGTGTTTTTTGTGTGGCAACAATCGTGCTATTGTCCGGAGTGCACGAACGGTTCATAGCACGGGGCGGCTATCAAGCAAACAACATTTCCTGGTTGGGTCTGTTCTATCACTATCAAACACGGGTCTGTTCATAATTTATAATACAAAAATGCTTATTGTCAGATGTAAACAAGGTTTTTTAAAAAGCAATATTAGTTATCAGTTAAGAAATCCATTCCAGTTAAGAAATCCATTCACATAAGGCTTAGAAATATGATCCAGAATGTTAGCAGTACCACTGTGGCTTTCTTGCTAGAACTAGGAAGAATAACACCTTACCTCATCAAAAACTAGAACGCTGATGTTGTAACGAAAAAAAACAAAGCCGATATTCTTAAGAGCCTCATCAGGTACTGACATCATCCATCTTGAACTGCAGTTACTACACAACGAGAAGAAGAAGAAGAACAGTCAACTACAATCGAGGTTGATTGCTTTTCTCGCAATGCCGATTAACGCACGTCAAACAAGCTCCAGATAAACCTACATCTACCGTGTTTCACTGTTCATTGAAATACATGGTAGCACCAGTTTCACCATTGCCATTACATCTCTTAGAAATTTGTAATAACTTTCTTTTTTTAACTGTAATAACAGTAACCAAATGAGTACGCACCAGACTACACATACTCCTCAAGCTCGAACTACAAACTACACCATCGACCAAAGATCGTTTCTACAAGTCGGAAGAGCGCGAGACGAGCCGATTTCCGTCATTACTCGGGTACTTGTCGCGATCTCTTCCGATCCAGCAACCAGCTACTTGAGTATAAAGTGCTGCTGCGCATCTCGTCGTAGTGTACAAGCAATCCTCGACAATCTTGCACAGTGAGAGAGAGTTGGAGAGAGAGCGAAGGGAGCATCCTCCTCTGGTAATGACGCAATACGCTCAGAACCGATCTGTGCTCTTCCAGGCTTTGTCGCCAGTTCTAGGGGCGCCCAAGCCAAGCAGAGCTCAAATTTTTTTGGTCACCAGCACTCCGGACTTCAATGCCCCACACCGGCTCCCTCGGTTACCACCCCGCAGGCCATAAAGCCTTGATCGGGAGTACTGTACTTTACTTTACATGTTCAGAGGGAGTTTACATTGAGGACTCGAATCGGCTCATATTATACAGCTCCCGAGTGCTCACATATTCCGCGCACTTAGGCAGACCATAAACAGCTGACAGATGGTGAGAAGCATATCAGAATCTCTCGCATCATAAAGGAATAGTCCATTCTCACTTCACCGCAGTGATCCCACCGTGAACAATGTTGGACTATTCTTATCACGGCTTCTACTGTAATGGCCACCTACAATATTGGTGGTATTTCGGTGGAGTTTGGTTGGCTCATTGTGGAATAAAGCGAATCGTTACTACACCGAACATTTCATTTAGCGAGTATCCATTCAGCATCTTTCATTTATACCTCACAATTATTCCCCCTCTGTAGTGCTACATAATGGGTTTGACAAACATATATTTCTTACAACCATTAGATGGTTCAAGCTACATACACCAGCCAAATTGTTCCCGAACACCATTTTGGCCATCTCACCCTTCTTGCAGTGATTGTAAGCGCCCCGAGTGGTGTGTACGATAGAATGAGGGAGAGAGAGCGAATTGTCGACAGTGCGCGTATGCATTGTTGTTTGTCTTCCTGGAAAAAGCTCGGATTCTTCGTGGACGAGAAGAGGATGAAGAAGAAGCAACAGCCAACCTCTACACAGATACTATCTGCTTGTCAGCGAGAAAAATGTGTGTTGCATCGGGGGGTTCGGTCCAACGTGCGTACACTTTTCCCATGGGCATATCACTGTTTTCCCAATTATGATCATAACTATAATACCTTCAAGGTAAAGGTAAAGGTATGCCCGTAATCAAAGGGGTTCCTCGCCCAGCTAATCAATGGAAGGACAAGGCACTACCAAAATATAACTCCCTATCATACACCGACAACAATGTTAATGATAACGCCGGAGGCCAAACGTACGTCGATGTACATAAGAGCCACACCCAGAACGAGAAAGAAAACCATGGCAGTGGGGCTGACAGCTATTACCTACATATCTTTGATAAATATCCCCTCTTCTATGTTTCAAAAACACAGCAAAATAAGTGTGCGCCCAGAGACAGTAATGGACTTGAAGTCGCACCTACCGTCCAATTAGTTAAAGCTCAACGTTCTAGGCTAGAACGTAGAACTTCTAGCCAGTTCCTTTTCTAGCCAATCTCGCTCATAAAAACCCTTACTGGCCTTCTGTCCTAGCCTTCTCAGGACTCCCCACAGCCTAAAATACCTTAAAGAGAGAACCTTGCTCTGTATATTTAGAAACCTTGCCAGGAAACCCATCCGACACTCACTCACTGTCCACTGTGATCAGCTTCTTCTCCCGACCTCTTGCCTTTCACCCGTGAGAACCTACTACTGTCTCTCTCATGATAGCCCGAGATCAAACAGACCATCGAATTCGTGGAATGCGCTGAAGAAGCAGCACAAGAGGAACATTTCATCTTCACGCTCGTGCGTAATTCTACGTACGAGCGCAAACTTTGATGGATGCTGGATGATGACAACATCATTCCAGTTCAACAATAAGCTGCCGTTGACAAGGTGTTCGCACCCGGTGAATGTACATATCACCCATCCATAATACCAGGCAGATCGAGGGAACAGAGAAAAGACATAGCCCAAAAGATCTGTGACGGCACGTTAATCTCCAGTTAGTTCACTTTTTGATCATAAAGAAAGTAGCTTTGCAATTTCGCTAACGTTGTTTGTGGTGAGCAAAAAAAACACTGAAATTTTGGAAACATGCCTATTGTAAGCCATTGAAAAACACCCGCTCGCTTGAAGACCAAAATTTTGGATAGGTACCGAGATTCTGGCTAACTTTGATAGATGATCACCCCGTTAGTGAGATGTTTTAATGTAAGATGCCAGTTTGCATTTGATATATAAGCTCCATTTTGGTTTCTACAAGGCTTACATTCCTGGTGAACTATGGTGTCCATAGCCTTTGGAAAGTACGATACAAATGATCACCCTTTATATGATCAAAACCGCTCTCCCGCACCTCAAGGTATTCCCCGAAGCAGCCGGAGGACCACCGTGAAAGCTTACACTCGGGGGCACAACTACACGTGCTGTCCGACGGCATCCTACACTCTTCTTGGTAAGAGAGAACGGAGAAGACACAACAGCCACTCCCCTCCTCCCACGACATGTGCTGATCATTGGCAAAGGCAATCATTTTGCAACGAAAACACGAATTGTCAAGCTAAAATTAATTTCCTCACTAATTGTAAGATCGACACTGCTTGAATGAAAGACATCGAGGTGCTATTTGTTTTGGCGTCGTTGTTTATTGCTGTCATTTGATGGCTATAGAAATTTTCTATTACTCAGTAGGCATAACAAGTATGTTTCGCAACTCTTTCATAAGGGGCATTGCTTGCTTATCATACTAAAACAGAGATGAATTAGAATAACTCATTGTTGCTCAAACAGTCAGCATTCACTGTTCACTGTTAGCAGTCATTTTTTTTTAGTCATTATCAAAAATAGCCATTCCTTAAGTCATTTCCTCGCGTCGATGACAGTTCCCGGTGCTTACTCATTCCAACATGCGCATCATTATTTCGTGCACCTCTGCTTTCTCTTCCGTTCTCCTTTTCGCTCGTTTTCCAAGAATTGCACCCAGCTTATACAGGGCGGGGGACAGTCGTCATGTCGGCAAACATTGTTGTGACCGCGAACACTGCCGACAATCAGAAGCCATTGGCATTGGCAGTAACTAGGGACCAACCAAAGTCATAAGCCCTACTGGTTACGGGTATGTCATCTGTAACTAAAATATCTGTAATTCGCAGATGAGTTCACTCACTAGACAATGCTAATCAGCATTGGCGTACCGTACATTCTGGTGTTTGTAGAAAGTAGCTGCCAAGAAGACAATGTAGAGTCCGCAAAGAAACGCAATGCTTAACAAAGATTTTCGACTAACAGTAAGTGCAAAATATCATTCGCTTATGCCTGACCAACTTCCATTTCCAACTTCCAGTTATTTTTCTAAACACCCAAGGATTTGTACTTCTACCGCTAATTCGAGAAAATATTAACTATAAAAGAATACACACCAGAGACAAACTACCTACGATTCTTCCCTTGAACCAGTTCCAATGTTAAGGTATCCCAAAACGGGGTATTCCGACGATATCAATGACGTCATTATCGATGTATCACCTACAGATTCTTTCAACGCAGCTCTACAGTGAGGCCTACCGTCTGTGTTTTTTTTTTATTTCACACTCTCCACCGCATCATTCGCACTCGACAATGTGTGTTGCACGCCTGTTACACACTGCCAGAGGGAAGCGGGGAGACAGACGCCAGAGAAGTCAGAGATGATGAGAGGCAGCCCACAATTCCAAGAATTGGGGAAAACGACCAGCTGGAGGAGAACGATAAAGTCCCAGCAGGAGAGGGAGATTCCCATTCAGCACGTTGGGGGGAAGTTGGAAGGAATTTGTGTGTGGCCAACTCATACATGGACACGGCACGTTCCTGTATGTGGAATGCGGGGTGATCTCCCATACAGAAACATGCATACGGGGTGTAACTCATATCTTGCGGTTAATTTGCGGGGTGCTTTAGATAGACAAGTAACCAAATACGGAGGGACCCTACGTTCCCAGGAACGTCATTGTCCATGTATGAAGGAATTTGTGTGTGTGGCCAATTCAGTTAGCAACTGTACAGGTTCACCTTGGCTGTGCTACTGTGAAAAGAGAGATACTGGAAGTATTCGTTTCCGGGAGTCTCATATCGTTCAAAAGACATACTGTTCTATGCTTACGAAGGTGTTCAGTAACAACAGTCCGGTGCACGAAGCGTATTTTTGTCTATTACAATGTAATCGGCACAATTTATTTTAGGATGTAGATAAGAGATTTCAAGAATCACACCCAGAAACATAGAAACATTGCTCTTCAAACAACTACCCATTTCATTGTAAAGGTAAAGGTAAAGCTTCTCCCGTAATCAGAGGGGTTCCTCGACGGGTTTAATGATGCGCCAGAAACTCTTTGGGAAATTCATTGTAAGACAATTCAGTCACTTCCTTGTAAGCCACTCGAACATGCCAAAAATGTAGCTATCTATATTGTGTCCAGGCAGATCTCTTAAATTAGCCTCAGGACATACCCAACCAGATGGGGAGAGAGAGAGAGATCCTGTGAGAGCTAGTGCAGAGACAGTGAGAGAGAGAGACCGACGCAATTCCAAGAATCAGACCGCTCTCTGGAAGAGAGATGTGCTCTTACACTGTGAACGAAAAAGAAGAACGAGATATGATGATGCCGATCGAATTCCCCCACAGGGACCAATGGAACACGACCATACATTGATTGACAACAACTTTATTGATACTTTGAAACACCCCGTTTTAGAATACCTGAACTTATAAGCAAACTACTTGTGTAACGCCGATGCATGAACACCACCAAATCCATGGACACGTCCTTGGTTTCGGAATGCTGGGTAACCCATACAGGGTGATCTCAAGCGGGGCGGCAACCACATTACTGAGGGTTTCTGCGGAGCACACCTCTGCTTACAGGGATCCGGCTCCCACTTTTACCCAACCTTCAGAGTGCTTCGAAACACTATTACGCCCTTCATTTTTTTGGAAATAATGTGCCTTCTTGCGCGTCTTACCCCTCCTTGGCACACGCAAAGTGTACTTTTGCTCTCTCCTAGAGAGATTAGATCCGATAGAAGCATAGGTATGCTAACAATAAGTAAAATCCGTGCCAAATTCTCCGGCATCAGTCATTGCCAGCAACGTTCTTGTCCTTGCATTTACGCTTTATACACGACATTGTCAGGAACTAGCATCAACTCCAAATCGCACAGCATCAACAACTCGATCAGATACTATAGGTGACCAGAAGCGCTTATCTCGACAATATTCCGCATACCCACAACTTCACTCTTTATTAATTGCACAGAACACAGTGGCTTTACAACATCGCAACTTACAACATAGAGCAAAATTAGTTAATAACGCTGTTGTACAGCGAAGACAAAGTCAACCCAACGCTAGTACAGCAACAAGAAAACTTCCTTAGCCTTAGCAAGAAACTGATTTTAATTTATTTAATAACTAATCTAAAGAATCATCGAATTGCTAACAGATATATAACCGGCCACATAAAACCAACAAAAATGATACAAAAACAAAATTTACAAATAAATAACTACGTTACTTCACAAGCAACAAGACAACAAAAACAAAGTGAACCAACAATCTCACAACTATTAGCAGCTTACTCGAGTTACAGGAAACAACTATAAAAACTTCGTTAGTGCATAACAAACATTATACAAGTTAGGCAATTGCACAGAATGTCATATAGTACAAGACGGCCGGGCCGGTACCTTCTCTCATGGTGTTTCTTTGAAGACGATCGTAGCAAGGAAAACCTGAGAACACAAGTTTGATCTCTGTGAAGCTTAAGGAATGCCTAAGACTTAAAACTTAAACAAAGCAATTGATAATCATACACCATACGAGCTACGTTACACCCAAAGCTAACGGTCAAGAAATGGAACCTTCCATTAATCCAAATAAAAAAATGTTTCAAAAAAACGTGAAAACATTTCAAAATACAGCCTTGCCCTCATAAGTTACAGCATACTGTAGCCGAGACTGCACAAAAACCCCACAATCTTGCAACCGTCAGTACCGTAACTACGTCATAGCCAATGTAAAAACAACCCGAAAATGTTGGACATCCCTTCTATACCTACTTTTTGAAAATTTAATTCTATGAACCACGTTCCTCAATCCAAGCACCCACCGTTCAGCACTGCGACCAGATGCTCTCGTTCGGATCCGTATCCATCGAATCGTCAAAGTCGGGCGGGATGGAAGTCGGCAGGAGTCGGGCCGGCGGCGGGGACGGCGACTGCTCGCGCCGAGCCGCGTCCGCCGGAGACCCGCGACGGGGCGACGGAGAGGCTGACAAGGTGAAAGTACTTCCGAATAGCAAATGCTGTGTTACCATAGCTATCCGTGTTTTTGATTTTTTAATATTTCGCGAAACTGATCATATCGCATCACTTTTACGCATCAGCCATACTACGTTGGGCAAACTTCCCAAATCATGGAGTTGATGTCCGGATCACATATTATTATACCTCCAGTACAACAAAGAACACTCTACGGTGCACTGGATAAACGATTATCATACCCATCAGGGCTGGGCGTTTCCCGTTTCCCGGTTTCCCGTTTTTCCCGTTTCCCGGTGGTGTTTCGGGAAATATTTCCCGAACCGGGAAAACGGGAAAATTAGTTTTTCCCGAAATTTTCCCGACCTTCATTTCCCGACATGTTTCCCG
>JACMIJ010001778.1:0-11278 GCA_014805365.1 Koerneria luziae
CACTTAGAATTTTGTTGCGTGTTCTATGAGCGAGAGAATTCCACTTTGGTGTGATGCAACCCTTTTTATCTATGATTTGGCGGTGCAGGAATCAAGCAGACAACTTTTATTAACTATTAAATAGTTATATGATAAATAATATAATACTAATTTTGTTTATCATATTTATATATTCCTGTTTTGTAAAGCGACTCGCATTTTCACCTGGTAATACATTTTATGCAAACAAACCTGTAGCACGAAAATGATCAAATGGATTTATTAGAGTTGTAGAATACATGGTATTTTCACGCTGGAGCGGTTCCAGTTGATGAAGATGGTGGAAGAAGCGGCTTGCGATCTAAATCAGAATTTTTTTGGAACACGTGAGTGCAGACCACGCGACACTTGGAAAAGAGACGTATCTTATTGTTAGGAATATAATGAGAGTTTCTGAACATGGAGGATGACTTGTGAGTCCTAGAATATAATAGTAAGATGGTCATGACCACAGCTACGCCTTGCTATTCCATATTTCAGCTCGGCACAAGACAAAATTTGCCACCCTCCACGCACGCGATGCATATGCACGTGTCAGGTCGCAACAGTGCACAGCAATAGATTCATTGTCGCCGATAACTCCAGCTAGGGTGGAGGCCACGCCCCTTCTATTGTTCTCAATAAGTGCAATGGTTTGTACCTGGTTCCGTGTGATCGATGGAGGAGGACGGTGGTTGGAACGCCGGTTCATGGACCGAGGGTTCAGGCGCGTTACGACTATGCGCCAGGAAGGCATTCGCAACCTCGCCGTCTTGGAAGAATCCAGCTTCGCCTGAATACAACATTTTACTTTGTAAGAAAACTAAAAAATATTCTACAGTTTTCTATCCATTGTAATGTTTTTTCCGTTAAGATTCCTTTAGGAGGTAAATATAGCTACTTATGTTCAATAATATGAGAAAAGTCGGTTTCGGTCACTATTGATCGGATATTTTTGGCACACATTGCAGCCTTTGAAAGTGACAGTATGCTTATTGTTAGAAAGTACATCCAATGCCAAGGTGATCTTTTGTTGCTGTCGCAGTTGTAAGCTCCTCTGTTTCCGGTAAGCTTTCCAACGACATTTTAAAGTGGTGCAGTGTCTAAAGTCACTGGAATGCTTACTGGAAATAGAGGGACTTACTACCACAACTGACCGTTCTCTAGCAAGTGTCAAAGGACAAAAGGTAATAAAAAACTGAACGTACGAGCGAGCGCGAACAGTTCCATTCGTCCGTGGATGCCGGTGCCCTTCTTCTGCTTGCAGAACAGATCGTACTCCAGCAGCGCCTTCTCAAGACGCGTCAGCCTTTGAATCTCGCTGAAATTACACTTTTTGCTGAAATGTCGTCTTGCTAACAATAAGATGCTACTTGTAAAGCGTTGTAACGTCCTTGCCCACTCATTGTCAGGACTAATTTCAGCGCCGCCCGATATAAGCACCGCCTGAATAAGAACCCTAGAATATTGCTCGCTAATTTGCTTATCCTTTGTCCGAGGGTTCTTATCAGGCAGTTCTTATTTTTGGCGGTGCCCTCCTTTCAGGTGAAATGCCTTGAATACGAGAGAATTTTGCTTTGCTTTTTGTAAGGCGTTCGTGCATCGGTGCATTGGTAACAGGATTTGCAGATACACAATTATACAACACAACCTGTTATTTACGCCGACGTATATATAGTACCTCATTTGCATACGATAACAAGGGTACCACTAAACAACCCTAACATCTTATCTTTATCACAGGATCGACGTCTTTTTCTATCCCTAACAATAAGAAAATAATATGCAAATTTGAGAAGTTCGAAAAAAAACGAACCTTCGAATTGGCTTGAGCACGCGATACAAAAGAAATGTGATGATAAGCACGACGACGACAATTCCGCAAGATACCGTAGTCCAAAAGAATTTCTAAACTTTATTCTTTTCATTTTTATTTAAAGCGCGCAAAAAAACCGTTATTTCGTTGGGGCAGAAATGTGTGTATTACATAACAGACCCGCAATTTCTGTGCAAGTGTATAAGGTAATAACAGTTTTTGCCTCGAGGAAATTACCGTTTCCGACCTCCTTAAATCCTACCAAGCTCACTTTGCAACAGGCAATGACACTGACAGGAGCACAGTAATCTTGGCACAGAAATTAAAATGAGAAGATATATATCACATACAATATCATATCAAAATACCCCATTGCAACTTATCTCACTAATCATGAGATCCCGAAAAAGAACTTACAATGTATTCGTAGCTGCGTTCTTTTTCGGAACAGCTCTGAAAAGGCATTATGAATCTTACAGCGAAAATGTTTCTTCTGAAATCGTGAAAATGATTTTATCGTTGAAGAACGAACAAGCCAAATGCGACTATAAACGTGACAATAAGGTGGAAATACTCTGAAAAAATTTTCCTTTAAGAGTGCCACCAAACTCGGAGGTGCCACCAAACAGGCACCAAACTTTGAACTAACAATAAAGTTTGGTGCCTGTTTGGTGGCATTCCGGTAGGATTTTTTTTCAGAATATTGCATGAATTGCGTGCCCATGCGTCGCGTGCTTGAAGTAGTCCATTATATGCGAAATAATGCGTAGCTAGTCGAACAATACCATATCAAGGAAAGCTAATGCGCATGTAAAGAAATACAAGTCTTACAATTAGTGAGATTCAGATTAGCACTATGGGTGTGCGCAACTCATGCAACAGTTTCCACAAAGGTGATATGCACATTTGGCACCTTTTACTGTATATCGTAGTAAACATAGGCGCCTCCAAGAATAGGACCGCCTGGATAAGAACCGCCTGAATAAGAACCCTCGGACAAAGGATAATCAAATTCACGAGTATTGTACTAGGGTTCTTATTCATTCGGTTCTTATATTGGGCGGCGCCTAAACATAAGCAATTTTGACTTTTGGAAAGAAAAACTTACGTTGACTTTTGGAAAGAAAAACTTACGAGGACCATCCTCGCTTCAATGAATACTAGAAATGAATGAGAGCTCAACAGTGTTGTGTAATTACAGCATTCTTCCTTTCACCACAATGAGAACCTAGAAAAATAATTTGCATCGTTATTGTTCACTGTCCATAAGTTCAGGTCTTTGAACAATCAACCTGTTGCTTTTTATTCATCAATTTGTATATTGTTTTGATAATGTAAAGTTGCAAACATACAATGTTTTTGGATTCTTAAAACAATGTAATCACAGCAGCTACAATAAAACTACCTAATTGTAAGAATCATTTTTTATCTGTTGTTTTCGTGAACCGTAAAATATTTAAATATTTTTTTTCTAAATATGCAAGTGAAGTAACTATTATAATATAATCGGTGCCTACGGGTGTTCCTAAGCATCAAACTTCTTGACCGCACTGTGCACACACCTTCTCCACTGGGCAGTAGTAGAAAGTGAGAGTTGCCCGAGACAATGCCAAACGAAGAGACATCGGGCGAAAAAGGAACGAAATACCACACCATCAAAGGAGACGCAGAACGGCAGACAGTGGACACAACCGCCCAAGGCCGTTAGACCGCAATTTCTTTTCCCTAACGGTCCTTCTTTGCATTATTACTCCCCTCCCTGAAGAGGAAAAGTGGGCCCGTTTAGCCTCGATTTACCCTTTTCGGGACCTGTATGGGTTCCTTGGATATCGCGTCTATCTTGGGCCGTCGAGCCCATCTTGGGCCCTCCGGCCTTCACGTGCCCATCTTATGCCACCACTTTGGAATCAGATTGCCTACAGCTCAATCATTTGTCTACCTTGCTTTACTGGTCAGAATCATTGACATGGTTATCAAGCTTAGCAACTTCTATGTAACAGCTTCATCTTCAACAACATTACATGTTTGATGCTCTATACTTTCTTACCCGGTTGATTACTGAAAATGAGAGCCAGATGGACTTGCTAAGTTCCTTGACTAGCGTGAGGAACACATCAAAATAAGAAAAGGGAACAAAACAATGGAAATATGTTGATCCGCCGTAGATATAGGCAAAGTGAAATGTCTATTCTTGTGGTAGTATAGATATAATGGCTGTGTATTTTGTGCAATTACCGTGAACAAATGTTGATGTGAGATAGTTCCTTGCTTAAAGTTGAGTTTTTTGAAAAGTTGTTTTCCGTCATTCGGTTCAAGAAAGTAAGCGCTTTCTTCACTTTCATCAGTTTTCCCCAACTTGCATGAATAACACACCTTCATACATATATCACAATCCTATACTATGCCTGTCGTTTCTGACCACAACCTTCCTTCCCACTCGGCCTTCCTTGTCACATTTTTTTCTTCACACTTGCTGTCGAACCCGTTCTGGACCATTCAATTGCGTGTTTTTGCCGTCTTTATGGTTTTTATGCTTACAATTAGAATGAAGGTTCCCTTATGCGTAGCTATTTTCATTTGTTTGCTGAACGATATTTGTAGACAACTGCTTGTTCGCTTCTGACCAGTTGACTACGGCATAGATTGCTCTACAAATCAACTTGTTTGGCCATTGAAGGTTATTGACTTCATCAATTTTTTGGATATCAAAACTTGTTTACTGGTTTATGGTTATTTTGGAATCATGTGATGGTGATGGTATTATGTAGTTAGAATGACTTTCTGCTTCTTGCCTACTGTGTTTATATTTTATTATTTCACATTATATGAAGACAGCGTAGTTCCCGCAGGTCTCAAATTTGAGTATGCCTTTGTTACAGTGAGTAAATCCTGCGTTAGCGTATGCAAATTAGGTATTTTAGTTCAGCGGAAGTAACATGCTGTGATTTCGATGATATAATGATATAATTTCTTTGATATCTGATATCAGATCAACGGTATCATCATGTTCGTACTCTTTCGAACACCTTGACAGCGTGCGGTTTAGATCCGGTGCACACAATGACGAATACCTTGATGATGTAACGATGGATCTGGAGGCGCAGTTATCCTTGGCGGGTGATGCCTATGCTGCCGGAAACTTCCCCGAGGCACTCGAGGCTTACGAACAGGCGGTCGAAGCCTGGCCGGACAATGGTCAGTTTCATTGGGCTTCGAGAAACGTCGAAACTGCCAATAAACTGGCGCTGGTTAAGAACTGCCTGAATAAGAACCCGAGAACAATGCTCGCTAATTTATTTATCCTTTGTCCGAGGGTTCTCATTCAGGACGTTCTTATTCTTGGTGTTGCCAATAAGCTACCGGTCTAAAATTTGCACCGTCTTTTCCTATAGATCGCCAGTTTACAATTTGCATATTTATTTGTATATTCCGCAAATTTATTTGTGATTGTATGCAAATGCAAGCAACCTATGTTCACGTTTCTTGAAACATTAACGAAATGCACTTTTCTTATCCAACTGTTATTCTTATTGTTAGTATGAGAGTTTCTTTGTATAATATAATACTTCTACTATCCTCCACTTATCTTTCTGATAACGAAAAGCTCATCATGGATTGTGGGAATCATTTTCACTAATATAGCGTAGTTTTTTCCTTCTTATACATACTTTTCTAACCCACTGTTTACATAAAGGAGGCAGGAAACCGTCAGTTGATTCGTGCAAAATGTATTCATAATGAGTGTTTTATAGGCCCGTCACTTTTGTGTTCAGGGACTACACTTACAATAGGCAAATTCCTCGGTAAAATGACGGTCTTCGGCCCCCTATAATATAATCATTGTTTTTCACATGATCGAAGTGCTTGCAGGCGTAGTCCGGGCGAACTTGGCCGCACTGTTGCTGCGCCTTTCCCGTCCGACGGAAGCCCTCAAACACGCCGAGGTTGCAGTTCAGCTCTGCCCCAAATGGCACAAGGTTCGTATTTTATTTATTTCTGCTTCTTGCAATCACCGCACTAATACTATTGGAATACCTCAGTTTTGTTGAAATATTCGACCGTCTTTAGTCAAAATCTTATTGTTATGAGTACTTTCCATATGCAAACTTGCTATTATAACATTTTAAGTTTTTCCTCATCTCTGTGACGTTTCACAGCTATCATTATACGATAAGCAAGAAACAAAGATTATACATTACTTGTTGCCTCTATCGTATAACTACCTCTATAATATACGTACATATATAGAACGGAGTCAGGAATAACAACAGTACATTCTGTTTGTGCGTTTAATGCACTAACTGTCATCTTTTGAAGTACTTGGAAAAACAAACAACCATATTGTTATTATTAGTCCAACTTGCAAGATATGCACAGTACTTCATCCCTCCTGCGGCCGTAGTAATAAATTCTTATGTTTTACGTGAGCTTTCCAGCGACCTTTTACAATGACTCAGTGCAAAAGGTCATTTGAAAGCTTACAGGAAACAGAGGAGGCTACTACAGCAGCTGATAATCCTAAAACGAACAGAAACTCGAATGAACTGCTGTTCGCTGCATTTTCTAATGCCTGGCACTTAACCATTAGAGGGGAACATCCTCAATTCGTCCTGTCCCACATTCGGTCAAGAGCTGATTGTGCACAAAGTGCATTGCGCAAATCACAGTCTCTTATTGTTAGCCAGGTCTGATGGAATGTTTTGGGAACAACAAGCTTTCTAAGCGGGATAGACGCTCTTGCAAGTGATGGAGCAGCAAAAGCAAAGTTGTGTTGCCTCAGAAAAAAAACAAAAATCTCTTCAATACATTAAATATACATGTACGTATACATATTACAGTTGTCGATAACTGTCGAAATTAGCATAAATATTGTTGGTTAATAAATATTGTTCGATAGAAAATATGCTCAAGTACCAAAAGAGATATACCAGCAAACGAATACCCTCAGATTGATGCGCAATTGTGGCCAGTACACTCATATTTGATAGTTCTCGTATTTCGTATTTCAGGGTTACTATCGAAAAGGTGACTGTCTCCGAACACTGGAACGGCATGTGGAAGCACTTTTGGCATTCTGCCAAGGATTACGATACGAGGAGAATAATGACCAGCTCATGGAGGCCGTGTTGGATGAAGCGAATGTCGTATTTGGAGGTATTGTTGATTGTCGGATAAAACTATGATTAGGTGATATGATAAGCATGATAACAGATACGGTAGTGATAACATGTTGGTTTCATTCCCTTAGGATCAAAGTTCTTGTGCCTAATGATTGTTGTTGCATTTGAGAACCCTTCTTTTTCGTGTTATTCCAATGAAGTGAAGGGGTCCCGGTTTTGCATTTGATAAAAACTGATAATAATGCGTTTCAAGTGCTGATAAATGATAAGATATAAGTTATTCGTTACTATATAGCTTGGCCGGATGGAAGAAAACCAGTGCAGTGAAACTGATAAATGAATTGTATTGTATTGTATTGCAGCCGAATTTCCGTCTTCTGCCTTATCCAAGCTTTCGCTCGACGATATCTCACTCGCTACGCTGGCTTGTGTTGGCCAGGCGTTTCTGAAACAGGTAGTCATACTTACTTTTTTATGCTTATTATGCAAGTAATCACATTGTAACGTTAGATATAGGATTGTCGTATGCTCTGGATATGATAACACATATGGTAGTGATAACAGGTTGGTTTCATTTCCTTAGGATGAACGGATAATAGACTACAGTTATGTTTTTTAAAGTTTGCTTTTGCTCTGGCTTTTGGTTGATTTAATGTCGCTAGCCAAGGCTCTTGCTAATTGTAAGTTACTGATCTCTTCCTATTAGGATTGAATTTTTGGATCCCATTCAGACTGTTGATTGTGAAATTGTATGTAGTTTTTGCAGAACGATCTGAAGTCGGCTGTTTTCGTTCTGGAACTGTCTGCATCTCTTCGTTGCTTCACACCCTCTCTGTATTCGTCTGCACTCTGCTCCCTCTCGGCAGCACATGCTCTCTCATCGAACTATGAGCGGGCTCTGGCTGTGGCTGAACAATACGTGGATTTTGTGGAGAATAATGGTAAAACATTCAAAATTTCAGTATTTAGGAACATTTGTGTTGTAGTAAAAATTTTTAAAAAAACTATTGTTATCTCTAATTTTAGCTTAGACTGACCCATCTTCTGTTGTAATAGGGATCGCTTTGGAACATGGGAACATGTAACACTTATTGTTACTGGTTCTCATATAGCGGATATAGCAAAACAAAACGGATATATTTGATACATTTAGCTACGAATTATATTCCAAACAAATTTGAGTTGATCTTATTGTCAGGAGGCAATCTGGTCGAGGCATACGACAACGTGGCGAGAATGGCCGGAGGGGCGGGGCAACCGGAACTTGCTCTCGCCTACCGTCACAAGAGAATCCAGATACTGTCCGAGGTTGGGATTCCGTTCGGCTTACTTCTTTCTGAATATGAAATACTGTTAGCTGAGAGGCCCATAAAATGGAAAGTGAATGGAGTACCACAACACAAGTACATACAGCTCCTATAATATAATATAATCTTGAAACTTTAAAATAATGAACAGCATATCCAACAACACATACTTCGACATGTCGTATGAAACTATCTTTCTATCTATTTAATTCCATACACACAAAGAATCTGCAAGTTACTTACAATTAAGAAATGTTATATTATATGTGAAATTATCATTGTAAGTAAAAGTATAATAAAGAAGACATAATTACGAGTAAATTAAGTAATTAAACATAACAAAAAAGAGAGTAATATATCTACATTAATTATGTAAGTATCATCACATTGCAGTCCGAGCAGCCAGTCGATGTGGACTGGCTGAGTATCGGCGAGCTCTCATTGACACTTCGACGAGCACCGGAGGCATCCGAAGCATTTTCGAATACGCTGCGACTGACAAGAAGAGATTCCATCCGACGGTATGTAGAATACTGTACTATTGACATACCTAACTCCGTTTTGTATAAATATCACACTGTTGCTGTATAAGCAAATCTTATTGTTATGTTTCTTATCAATTACATAAATTTGCTATAAAAAAACTATTGAAATTTTTAATATACATATGTAGAAGGAACATTGCGGAGAAGTACCTCTGTTCTAGATGTACCGTTATGTTTGATGATAGGAAGGAATATAAAGACACAGTCGTCCTACTATTCATGCATGATCATACGCACTGTGACCAATGACAGTTATTTCAACATCTTGTGAAATGTTTTTTTTTTTAAATTTGGACCTTTCCACTACACATTTTTCGACATTCTGTGCGATAGACACAAGTCAGGAACAGCTGTGTATGACATTGCATAATATAAGAAAGCAAACCTACTGGATTTATGCATACTTATTGTTGGGGTTGAATAGTTTACAAGAGTTCAGATCCGCGCGAGCCGGGATCGCGTTTGCGCTTGCGTTACGCGGCGATTGCGAGACGGCTGCTAACTTGTTAGAACAGGTATCGATTACTATTACATATATTACCATTCTATCTATCGTTCAACTTTCTTTTCTTATTTTGTCTATCATAACATCCTCGCACTATCCAGCAAATGCTATGCGGTCCTTTTGAAACACACATTTGGCTGGAATGCGAAAGGTTAGAGATGTTCACGTTGAAAAAACAATTATTCTCAACTAACTGTAAGCATATTTCATCAACATCCTGCATGTCTAACTAACAATAAGCGATCGAGGTCAATTTTTTAACAGTCAGTACACACTTTTTTATCTTTTATTACAGAAGCGCTATTTTTTCACAATAACATGACGCGCTGTGTCATGCTATTTTGAAATGCAGTATACACTACACCAGCCTATTCGTACTAATCGTCTCTATTTTCGGTGAAATTCTTGCAATGACCTTTTACAATGACTCATTGTCAGTGTAAATGGTCTTTGTACAGCTCACGGGAACAGAGAGACCTACGACCGGGGCAGATGTGAACATACTATTAGCTTACCTGACTCCGTTTTGTACAAATATCCGACTGTCCATTTGTAACGCTATCTTATTGTTAGGTTTCTTTCCAATTATCCGAATTTGCTAAAGTATTCCAATTTTTCGCAAAAATACACCATTTCATAGGCTTGTGAACCTGTACTGAATTGTGCAAAATTTGAATACGCTTACAAATTTGAACATATAATGACAGTCGGATATTTGTACAGAACGGAGTAAGATATTCCAATAGTACCGAGTTGTAAGACGTAACAGAGGTAAAGGAATTCCGTAGAGAGGTATCACTATTTTGAACAGACATATACGTCTTGATGCTGCACACGAAACATAACACTACCCATTTCCCGATAGTTCTGCCTGTTTTGTTCGAAGGCACAAAAAAATGATGATAACTGACTGCAGATCGAGCACGACTGCCCGGACGACCTCCTGAGGATGCGAATCGTCGAGTGCCGATCGAGGTGTCTGCTGAAGGAGGGCCGGTTGGATATCGCAGAGTTGAACAAGCAGATGCTGGCTGCCACTGATCCCAAACAGGTTTGTGTATTGATGCGGTTCCCCTCCCCATTTACAGTACCTCATTTGCATACTGTATTAGCAAGAAAAATGCACATAGGAGAAAAAGTTGCATTGTTCGTGCTAAGGAAGTGACAGTTTTATGAAAAGTAATCGACCCGTGCGAATGCTAGGGCAATTTCGGACTTGATATGTCCCATAACGTCCTGGCCCTCTCGGGACTCCCCACAATCGAAATGCTTTGATAAGGGTGCAACTTTTCTTCTTGCGTACTATGCAAATGACAGCCTCTTTGCAGATTGGAGTGTTCTCTGGTCTCTTGGCCCGATACTATTTGACCTCTGGAGATATGGTACAAGCAGCGAAAATGGCGAAACGCGTCCTCAGCATTGCGATGAAAGAACGGCTGCCGGCACTTGAGGTGCGTCTTGTACTTGCTCTGTTGTTGAGATGAAGGTAGAACCTAGTTCGTTTTGTTCTCTGCGTATTGTCCATTGTTCGAACAATTTACTTCAGCTTCAACTTGGAGCAAATGCTACGGTGGCAGGAGTTGTATAATTTTTAATTGTAAGGATGTTGGAGGCCTAATCACAAATGAAATGTTTTTTGGAGCAACAAAAAACTTCTTTCTCCACAGTGATTCCACCATGGAGAATGGTGGGTCATTTTAATGTTGATTTTCAAAAGAGGATTTGGTGGGATATCGGTAAAACTTGGTTAATCCACTGTGGAAAATAGTGAATCGCGGTTCCACCGAACTTTTCATTTGATGAGCAGATCTAAGCATAAAATAAATATGTATGATACCACAATATGTTCACCACTAGCGAATTAACAATTTATACCATATGTACGTACAAACTAGCCGTAGGCTATGGGTAGCCCAAAAAATACCCCCTTTCCTTTGGAAAGAAGATACTTGAGCATTTGTCTCGCT